>CM062089.1:17751537-17899264 GCA_031163375.1 Conogethes punctiferalis | reverse complement strand
ACAGTTTTATTGAGTCGAATGATGGACTGTAGGCTCTATTAAATGAGCCAGGATTCAGTTACAGAGGAGCGCTAAACGTGGCCGGCCGTCAAATGGAACGAAAAACACTAAAATATCCGCTTTCATAGCGGCTATGCAATTAAATTGAAATTTCTTTCAAATGAAATATTCCGCTAACCGAGTCCTTAAGTGGCGCCACAGATATGCGTTTGAAAAGGAGTGACCATGTAATGTAAACTAGAAAAAGCCTAAGCTATGATGCCACACAGCGCCATCAGGTAGTAAACAAAGCCAAAGCTATGGTTACTAGAAAAATTATTTTTTAAAAAAAATTAAACCGACTTCAAAAAAAACACAAACGACCAAAACTAAAAAGCGATAAATAACGTAAGTAATTCTATCCTTAATACATAATTATTTAAATATTACAGTTATCACTTATTTTTGAAGTCGGTGCCAGCCTCTAGGTACCTAACGTAGACTGTTGTTGTATGACGCGCGCGGCCGGCAAATCCCCACGACAATATAGATATGTACATTTATTTGTTTGGCTGGCACCGACTTCAAAAATAAGTGATAACTGTAATATTTAAATAATTATGTATTAAGGATAGAATTACTTACGTTATTTATCGCTTTTTAGTTTTGGTCGTTTGTGTTTTTTTTGAAGTCGGTTTAATTTTTTTTAAAAAATAATTTTATTTCTCTATTTTTAGTTGCGTTAATGTGCTGTGACCTTGAATAAGGGCTAATTAATGTCCTTAAGAGTTTTACTTAGGAATGAAAAATTTTGTTTTAAGTCAAGTGAAGACTTTGCGATCTAGAATCAAGCAAATCACTTACCAAATCATCTGCCCTATTAGCCCTGCATAAGTACATACTACTACCTAGTTTATATCGACCAATGTCAGTACTGTTCCCTAACTCCTAACCGTTAAGGAGTTCTGTGGCTTCATCATCAGCACCAGATGTTGACGCCCGGAAGCATATACCTGAGTAGAATATGATAACGTAACAAAAACACCATATGAGCATACAATTTTCGGTTGTTGCCCTCAATTTCTCCAGGATCCCATCATCAGATCCTGACTTGGTGATAATGGGACCACCTCGGAAGTGTCCTCTGTCGAACAAAAAAAAAATTTTTGAAATCCATCCATAATTGACGGAATAATCGGTGAACAAACATAAAAAAAAAAAAAATATTATACATAGAGACGAATTGAGAACCTCCTCCTTTTTTCGAAGTCGGTTAAAAAGATAAAATTACATAAATACTTTATATGTAAACAAATAAATATTACACAGCAAACACCCAATACAAACACAACTCTAGTACAGGTTAGACGTTAGCACCACACTATAAACCATGGGAGGATTCCAGGGCACACAAATAAAACAAATCAGACCACACTTGTATTGTGGTTATCACATACTTTATGACATACTTAAATACAATATTGACCACACTCAGATACGGAACAAACACATCTCGTCACATGAATCTCACAGTTCGTCACATGAATGTTTTTTTCTGAACCCCCGACCGTCTCAGAAGGCAGCACTACCAAGTGAGCCATCGGACCAGATTCTTATCTTTGCTCTTACCAATATGCCGTCAAATGCCGAGGACTAGATATCGGACGCAACACTATAGATTTTTTTATTGCGTCTGCTGGTGCTTTAGAGGATATAGAAAGGTTGATTCCCTAAATTGACCCATAATTACTCAACAGACCTCAATACATTATATCAGCTAAAGATGCACAAACTGAAAACGTAACCGCATCTCTATGGCGAAATGATTAAATATCTCTGGCAAAAGTGCAATAGAGATGCACCGGCCGCCCCAAGATGAAAATCGTTAGGAGCCTTCAAGTGCAGAGGAATTAATCCGATTCGGCGAGCAGCTGTCATCAGCAACCGCTGCAGGCCACCCCTTGGACGCACGTAACAGTTACGTGTACAGAATAGTAAGTGTATGAAGTTAACGAGTGTAGTTTCGCTTGGCCATAAAAAAACATGGCGATTATGGGTAAAACCACCAGATGTTTGCCCAAAGTGTCGAATAACTGGAAAGGCCTATGCCCAGCAGTGGACTAAGACAGGCTAATGAGGCTGATGACAACATGACATGCTCCGATCCCGAAGTAAGTAGCTGGAATACTTGTGGTATGGGACGAAAGTTCGCCCCTGGTGGATCGAACCTTACTACCAAATGAATATTTAAGTACCTAGATATTTTTGGTCCACCTTCGTTGTTCGGATTCTCATAATAAGTACTAGTGCTTGAGCTATACTTTAGTTTAGGGTCAAACTAATGTATGTGATGTTATTGAGACATCTCACGTCTCCTAAACAAGTCCTTTGGCCTGTCAAACGTCTAGCGCTAGAATCTCATCTCTGTTTGAGCGGTGGAAAACAGTGCATTACAATCTCGAAGTATCCGACCGTACAATTCGAAACCAGACCATTAACACATTGACTTAAAAGAGCAAATTTGGTCCATCGATTATTATGAAAGGCAGGGCATAGCGAATATTCGCTCGAATTGAGCTGCCCGTCCGGGGAAGGACCTCCTCCTTATAGAATACCGCAATCAAATGATCTCCGGGTTGTGTTTCTGCCGGTGAGTAGGGTTTCCGGAGCTCGTGGGGGTTAGGGTTGGGCCGGCATGGCGATGGCAACTGACCAGTTACTTGCCCGTTGTCACAGCGACTTGGGCCTCTCTTTCGCTTCCGTCAGGCGTAGGGAAGCCATTATGTCGAGCTACTATAAAAAAAAAATCGACTTTAAACAAAAATTTGTAAATCCATGTAATACGTTTGTACACAGCGCATTTTCAATTCCAAAAGCTAACCGCGGCGCGGCCGTGTTCCCGTGGCGCGTCGGTCCTCGTTTTTCCGTCTCGTCGAGCGACGGGAGGCGGGATTGCCTTCAGGCGTCACGCGCTCGTCATGTCGACTGCACTCGTCGAATACCGCCATTTGCGGGACAGAATGGAGAGAAGAGACGCTGGAATCTGCTTTGTTTATGACGGATTTGAATACGGAGTAGACAGATAGATAGATATTGTTTATTGCACACTGTACAGCTGACTTAAATATTGGTATAGAAGACATTTTGAAAACATCTTGAAGTAAATTGCACTCGTGAAGAAATTCTAAAGTTGTCTGCAGTCGACTTGGGCGTCTTGGTTGACTCTTCTTCTTCGAGTCTTTCTGGGCATCCCGACCGCTCTCAAAAAGAGCGCTCGTAGCGGACTATCACCGGTTCGCTAGATAGGGTATAGATGTCCCGTACCCTGGTGTCTGCGTAAAGCCATTCCCGAAGAAAAAAATAAGAATAAGGCCTATTGCAACTAGTATAGGGTAGGAGCTATAGCGAAAGTAATATAAACATACAAGATCGTTCCCAACCGGAAGACCCACTTGGAATATCTTTTCAGCTAGAACGCCCTACGCAATGAAATGAAAATACCTTTATTCACATAGACTTAAAATAAGTACTAAGAATCGTCAAGTTAAATGTAAGCCACAAGTAAGGCTAAAATGTTGAATGAAAGTAATGTAAAAAGAAAATGCTACCACCCGTGTTCGAAAAGTCTACCGAGAAGAACCAGCAAGAAACTCTGTAGTTACTCTTTTTCAATGCGCCAACGTAGTTGTTATTTTACAAATTATGTCTATTTGGTTTATGAAAAAATAAACAGTATAATATTTCATTATTCACAGCAACGAATATCCAACTTCGATAGCCGAACACGCGGCCTGTCGAAACTTTTCGCGGCTCATCGGTTCTCGTTTTTCCCGCTGGGCGGCCGGCGGGATTGCTTTCACCACGTCACGAGCGCGTCACGTCGACTGCACTCCGACATATTCTCGTTTGTAGGGGGGATATAATCCTTTGGTTTATATGAGACAATGATTATAGAATTCGACTACCAGTTTGGTTCAGTGGCAGCCTCTGATACAGAGGTCACGGGTTCCGTTCAAACATTTGTATGCAGCATGAACTATGTCTGTTTGTATTGGTCTGGGCATTTTCTATGTATATGTACGTTTTCTATGCTAATTAAGTCTATTAGTTGTCTAGTACCCATAGTACATGCTTCGGCTTAGATTGGGGCTAGATAGCGATAGCGCCATCTACGTTTTGAGTTTTAAAACATACCTTTGGGACTACGCAAGCTGGTAATGATGATAATGATAATGCAACGCCAAACCTTAAAAATTTTATAAACACCATGTCCAAAAAAGGTCCAAATTTCTGGCCACCATCCGGTATAGTATTCGCGCCACGTTTGAAACCCCATAAAGCGAGCTGTCATAGACAAACGCGTCGTGTCACAACACTCTCATCATAAAATAAAGCGTTTGTTCAAATGGATCGGGCGGGGATTTTATTTACACGTTATTTCACTGATTCCTTGCTTGGGCGTATCGTGTGGGTAATATAGCTATATAGGTACGCCATATTGTATACCCGGCATTTGAATTGTGAGCGAGAAATAAAATACCGATTTGACTGGCTCGATGGCTCTGCGTAGTCTGCGTTCTGAGCCAAAGGTCGTGGGTTCGATTCCTACACAGTAGAAACATTTGTGTTCATGAACATGTCTGTTTGTATTGGTCTAGGTGTTTTCTATGTATATGTAATACGTATCCCACCAAAAACATTCTGTAAAAAACTAGCCAAGTCTCGATGGAGCTGCTTGTTTATCTAAGAAAGAGTAGCGGGGTATGTGGGACTCATACCGCCCTCAGGACTGGGGAAGGACCGGCATCCGGCTTCAAGATGGAAAGGAGGCAGGGAATACCCACTAAAAACCCCGGCCCCTCCGTCAAGCGCCTATGAGGGTGTTGTCACGGGACCTAGGATATATAGAAGTGGGCACCTGTGACCACTAAGCCAAGAAGCCATGACTTGACCATACTTCAAATCGAAATCAGCAAAAACACTTATCGTCGAGTGGCACCGGTCTGTTACCGGAGCTCGCAACTTAAGTCGGGCTAAGTTGGCAAAAAGCCGCGAGTTAACTACGCGTGACTTAGCCGGAGTTAGCCGCAGAGCAAGTTTGTTAGCCGTTTTGTAGCCGTGGGTCAGGCAGTGGGGTTTACACGGCACGGGATGAAATAAATAGCCTCTTTACTAATTTAAACACAAAATTTTATTTAAGTATGTATTTGTGGTACCTTCGTTGTTTTGATACCCATAACACAAGTGCTTAAGCTACTTACTTTGGGATCGGAGCAATGTATGTGATGTTGTCTGATATTTATATTTATTATTTATATATATTTGGTTGCAACTCATGCGTTTCGTTAGACGGGGCGTGAAACGGCATCTCAGTGGGCCTTCAGGGTGAGGGCGACAGGCGCGGTGTGTTTGTCCTATTATGCATGTCAAACTAACATTTTGACCTCACGACCGCTTACCATCAGGTGGAGTAAGTTCATCCTGAACGCCCTTTTTATAAAAAAAATGTCCTTTGTTGCTGTGAGGGCACTATGTTGTGCTACTATAAAAAAAACCCATGACCTTAGTTTCAGAAGGCAGGGGTAACTACCGATTCTAGGATCATTTATCGGTTAGTTGTAACGACCATAATACACGGCAGGTTTAAGTCATTCATTAAACAACGTTCCGATTGTCATTTGACATAACCCAAGACAAGACATGCCACGCTGGGCCACACAGCGCCACTTAGCCCCAAACTAAGCCGAAGCTTGTACTATGGGTACTAGACAACTGATAAACTTACTTAGATATACATATTTTTTTTACATAAACATATATTTGTAGAAATGTTTAAATACTGTAATAAATATTTGAACCTTAGAGTTGAACCTTGTAAAGAAAGACCTTGTAGGCAAAATAGGAGGGCCGAATAGAACAGTTGTGATGTAAGTGGCACTGAAACCTTTTTGTTGACCTTACGCTTTATGCAAAACTGAACCTTATGGCTTAAGAGTAAAGATAACTTTTGTATGAACTTTTAAAGGCATCTATCGGCTATAATATAAAGCACATTGGATGATAACAATACATAATACAATGATCTGTAGACTAACATGGTACCACGCATGGCGTATATTGTAAGTTATTCTGACAGGCTCGGTGGCTCATTTGGTAGTGACCTCTGCCCTCTGAGCCAAGGGTCGTGGGTTCGATTCCCGCATGGTACAAACATTTGTCTTCATAAACATGTCTGTTTGTATTGGTCTGGGTGTTTTCTATGTATAATATGTATTTATTTACAAAAAAATGTATCTAAGTAAGTTTATCAGTTGTCTAGTACCCATAGTACAAGCTTCGGCTTAGTTTGGGGCTAGGTGGCGCTGTGTGGCCCAGCGTGGCATGTCTTGGGTTATTTATTTATTTTATTTACATAACTGCTCAGAAGACGTGCCGGAACAAAAATTTTGTATGTTGTAGCACGTCTTCTCAGAAGACCTCGCTTCGTAGTACATTCAGCAACACATCAAATCACCAGATCGGTCAATATATCTCGATTTTATATATACAGTACTCCCTTCGGCTCCTTCACCTGATGGAAATCGAAAGAAAAGCCCCAGTCGCTACGACGACTACGTAAGCGAATCAAAGACTTTTCAGTTGCGGACGCAATGCCCGACCTATATAGCTCTGGTTATACTGACTGATCCTGCAACACGACCAAAATCACTTCACGCTTTTGACATGTAAGGGGCTGCGCAGACGACAGACTTTTTGTTCGATAGAGTCTGCGTCTGAGACATTTAAAAAGAGCATCTAGGTCCCTACAGCTCTGCCGACAGAATGATCGAAGATGTGCGTTGGGTCTGTGAAATATCCGCGACAGATTTTTGCGCGTCTTATGCGTTACTGCATATAATTGCATCATAGACTAAAAATGCGTCACGGATAGTCTGTCGTCTGCGCTGCCCCTAAAGGTAACTAATCTATTTGCAGATAAATTACCTCAAAACAAATAAAATTGCACTTAGTTACATTGAACCAAAAGCCACAATTCAAATAAACAGTTCTTGCAGTAACTTGACTCGACGTTATGTGGTCAAGGTACCGAACTGCAGGAGTCATCAGCATTAACCAAACCGCAGTAACAGCTTAACAGTTTTAAAGACATCAGATCCTTAGGACAGTTCGGGACAAAGTGTAATGCGAGTGAATTAGGACCGGTTAACCCGCGCAGGTGCCACTGACCCGTCGAGGACCGTATTTAGGGCAAGGGGATTAAGTTTAGTGCTTGTTTAATTGCTTACTTACTAGTTAAATTCTGCGTACTTAGCTGGTCTTCTGTAACCGAGGATAGAGTATTATTTTCAACGACGTCGGTGCCGCAATGGTTAGATTGTTCTCAACTACGTACGACTTGTCTGTAGGTTAGGTCATCATCATCATCATCAACCTATTGCAGTCCACTGCTGGACATAGGCCTCTCCAGTTGTTCACCACTTAGGGCAAACATCTGGAGGATATACCCATAATCGCCACGCTGGGCAGGCGGGTTGGCGATCGCAGGGCGTAGCTTGTCGCTCCGGTGACGCTGCTGCGCGTCATCGGCCTGTGGTATTTAGCTACGCCTTCAGTTGTGATGGTTATTCCGCCATCAGTCGGTTGTCAGCGCCTCTTTTGTCATTCGGCAGGATGCACCGTGAGGTTGGCTTGGAGGGAAAAGATGATAGGCCGCTCCCTTACCTACTCCTGATCTAAGAAGCGTTAATTATTTTTAACCGACTTCAAAAAAAGGTCTTGTCAAATTATTGCCTTGCTGTCGACTCAAGAAGAAGATTATGAGAATGAAGGCACAGAGAATGTGTATTGAACACATTTGACCATCTTTAATATCTCCTGCGTACTTGTCTAGTCTCCTAGGAGATTGTCCGCTGAAAGGTTATAATTATGTATGAGACCTCTAGCCCTGGTTCACGTAGATAATAACTGAATTTAGTAAGGGTTTTAATCCAGTTCGAATTGTAATTAGCGTCTGACGAAGGTAGCCGTGCTAACGACGGTTTGTACCTAATTGGTGAGGCAATCTTTGAGATGCCTGGGTTATGGACGTGGGTATAGACACTTTGGGTCTAATTAAAAGCGGTTTTTTAATTGTTATATACATACGAGTATATCGAGTTACGGATACGGCGACTAATCTTTGAAGCGTTTTGTGAACGCGCAAGTGATATTATAGTGCTCATGCGTTTGCCTACTTCTTTTTTTCCCTCGTGTGAATATCTCAAGTGAAAAGTACTTTATAAAAGGGGCCCTATATCTTAGAGGTCTCCATAGACAATTACGTTGTAATTAAAAGCGTATTTTTTATTACTTTCTCCAGCGAATGTCGTCTAAATACTTTGCGAAAATAATAAAAGTAAAATTACTCACTTTCTAAGTTAGATCTTCAATCCACAATGAGTTTCATTACGACACCATAAATCGGTACATACCTGAAACAGACAAAGAACCGACGTAAATAAAACCTCCTCTCTCAATATAAAAAAAAAAACTTTTTTTTTTTCCCACACAGCAGTTACGGATAAATAATACAAATCCCCAACCCTTTGCGTGAGTGTCTGGCTGACAGTCGGCGAAACACCTGGAAAGTGATATTGGTCCGGCGGTTTCAGTTTGGACTCTTTCACTGGCCAGCATGACGATGGCAACTGACAATTGATTTTGTTCTGTAGCGACTTGGGCTTTCTCCTTCGCTACGCGTCAGCCGAGGGAAAGTCCTAGCCGGTAAACGAACCTTGAGGGTTTACGAACAATGTCCCAAAAAAGTTATCAATCAAGTAAAAAATTACACACACCTTTTTTACTTACACGGGTAAACAGGTTTGAAGCGGTTAATCCGGGCATTCCCCATTCCGGGCCGGCCGGCAAATCTCCGGCAATCCGATTAACCGGCGAGTGGGCGTCAATAGTCGCGATTACTGCACCGGCGATTACCGGAATTACCCGTCCGATAACCGGTTAAATGTAGGGCTGTCAACGCAGATACATTTGACAGTAGAGTGTGTTGTTTCATTGTGCGAGTGGCCAGGTGGCATCGTTTTTTTATAGGAGCACACCTGTGACGCCTGTGGGTAGAAATCTAGTCTATATAGTGTAGTAAGTAGTACTATATATAGTGGTAGTAATCTATCGCAGTCTACTGCTGGCATAGGCCTCTCTAGTTGTTTGCCACTTTGGGCAAAGACCTGGAGGTTATACCTATAATTGGGTTGGCGATCGCAAGGCGTAGCTCCTTGCTCTGGTAACGCAGCTGCCCGTCATCGGCCTCGTTTGTTATTCAGCAGGATGCACCACGGGCAGGTGAGGGAGGTTTGGAGGGAAAAGAGGATAGGTCGCTCCCTTACATCCCGTCAACCCTGCAGTCCGGTTATCCGGTAATGCGCCATCGCCGGGTGCGCGATTAATTGCGCGCAAAACGAGCTATTGTTTATGCATCGACAGGGCATTACCGTGACGCGAATCTGTTTGACGCGCCCACTAAATAAATTGAGCTCAGTTCGTGTTTATCATGACGAGTCATCCAATATCAGAGCAGTCAGCGGCAAGTGTTGCCTCTGTGGCAGTGGCATTAGTAAGAATCTCTCGATCCCAAGACGTGTAGTCGTAAGGCTAATGCCGCAGCCACAGCGGCAACACATTTCAACCATTTATGCATGCCGTGGCAGCCTCTAATTAAGGCGTCACTTTAGCACTAATAATAGAACTATTGTTAATACCATGTTACTAAGTGATTGTTTTGTTGGCTGTCCTTAAATAAATAAATAAAATATGTGGATAGGACAATTGCTTTAAAACCCGAGTCTGTAAATGTCATCCCGACATTTTATGACCCCCTCCTGTCCTATGGATATCGCTTCTCGGCAAACGTATCATAGGACGCCCATAGTAGAGATTGCAAATGCTGGATGCCCAAGATTACCTACCTACTTACAGAGTGTTTGCAGCCCCAAATAAGGCCAACCTTAAACTTAGTTGCGTAAAAAATTATAAACATCTTTTAAAAATAGAGTACCTAGCATCACTTTAATTTCAATAAATGCTTACGAACAGAGTCTATTATTCCTATTATAAATATTTCCTAGTACTATTGTCGTTCGTGATAAGTTCAACTCATATCGGATCGTAGGAGATCTGGCGCGACATCCTTCACTACACGCACAGACGTATTAAAACAATAACAGAGGCAAGAGGGTACACCGAACGTGTCCAATTGTCCTCTCATCGGATTATGAGAGCAAAGGCTACTGTACATTGCACATGCCTGGTCAGCCTCCGTGAAGATTTGCTGCTGTGGCCGAAAATAAAGCGTTTAGTCACAGAATGTCCCAAGTTGCAAAGTGCGAATCGGCTTACGGGAGATCTTTGATGAACAAAAATATACTAGTAAATTTTGTATTTTATCTGGCTACTACTATATACTCGTATAATTATGTTCCTTAATTTAATAAGATTGTTTTATAGGATAATAGCTTGGCTGAAAATACTGGTATCGCCGCAAATACATGTGACAAAGTACTAGGAACGCATAGATATAGTTTTGGGTTACTATTTTTAAAGGCCCTTCTAGACTTTTTAACGGATCAGGCTCTATCTTTACAAGCATGACCCCAAATCAACCCACTTCATCTTCGCCACATAACCTTATAGGATACAATGTCATCAAGTATCTCAACCAAGATCTTGTATCCGTACACTTACATACAATTTTTATACATATATCCTTAAGGTTAAGGTCCAATATTCAGTGTGCGATCTGCTCAAGGAGTTAGGACTACAGTAGGTGTTGACACATTCGTGACAAACTACCGGACAGGATAGTCTATTTATCTTGGGTACTGATTCAAGCTAACAAACATTTAGAACGCAATTTGTGTACGAGTAGGTGATATTATACCGGTTGTGTTCATTATAATGCGTACGATCTGTGTCTTTATTTGTGACTACGTGCGTTGATGCTTTTTCCCGATGGTGACGCAAAACAATACGAAACACCGTCACCTATCTTCCAGTGGTGGTGGTCTTGAAACATGTTAAATAACTGCCTCGCATACTCTCCAAAATGTAACCATTTGAATACCGAAAGACACGCGACTTTCTTACTGCGGTTAGTCCTAGAGATTTCAGCTTTACTCAATGTAAAGCTATTCTCTCGCTCTATTTATCTCTGTTGGCTGTTTTTCTATTAACCTACCTCAAATTGTACTTTTCCAAAAGGTTGAATCACGCGGGTGTTTTCTATGTAAGTATAATATGTATTTATTTACAAAAAAAAATGTATCTAAGTAAGTTTATCAGTTGTCTAGTACCCATAGTACAAGCTTCGGCTTAGTTTGGGGCTAGGTGGCGCTGTGTGGCCCAGCGTGGCTTGTCTTGGGTTATTTATTTATTACGCGTAATGTTTCTATACAACGAAAATATACGTATAATCAAAAATCTCGTTAGCCAGTCTGGCTCGTTGTAAACAAAGGCTGCGACATCAGGGCGGCGACAAATCATAATACCTGCGCCGTTTGTCTCAATCTGAGGAAAGGGTTCTTAACAAGATATTACACCTGGTAAGGCGGGGATACACTCTCCTGCGAGGGTATGTTATTTAGATACTCATTATTGCACACCCAAAAAATTACTTAGAACTAAATATCATGTCGCGTTTACACGCTCGCGTTTAATACGACATTCAACGGGCACAAACACAAGCACATGCATGTGAACGGGCTGTTCGTCTGTTTGAATGTGCACGTGCGTGCGCAGTGTGTAGGGCAGGGCTGCTCGCCGAGCTGCTTGCCAGGCTGCTTGCCGGGCTAAGTGGCACGAGTGTAAACCTAGCATCAGAAAATATTGTTTTTTTGGTGTGTTTGGCGTGAATGTCTTTTACCGCACTATATTATAGTTTTCTGGCTCACCCAATGGTTGACTGGTAGAGAATGCCACACGGCATTAAGTCCATCATTTGTACTTTCCTTGTGCAATAAAGATTTAATGAATAAGTTAATTAATAGGTGGATTTCAAAGCATGTTAACATATACCAACCAAAGTCGTGTCCAGTAATTCGCTGTGTTCTAATTTATAATTCCGTTCCTCATTAAACATGTTTAAATTATAAAAAATATAAACTAATCAAGTTCGATCGACTTTTCTTTAGGGCCCCAAATGGTGCCAGTTTGTAGATAGTGGTTGAGTGTCGGGTGCCCCTGCGAGGCTAAGGACTTCGATGGCAATGGGGAGACGAAGTGTTGAAGGGAATTTGGGTAACAAACAATGTTGTTCCACAATACAGTGAAAAGGTAAATACTACCAAATTTTCTTTGCCATAAATTTACGTTTTTTTATAGTAGCTCGGCATAATGGCTTCCCTTCGCCTGATGGAAAGCGAAAGAGAAGCCAAGTCGCTGTGACAACGGGCAGATAACTGGTCAGTCACCTGTCAGTTGCCACCGCCATGCCGGCCCAACCCCAACCCCCCACGAGCTCCGGAAACCCTACTCACCAGCAGGAACACGACCCAGAGGTCATTTGGCTGCGGTATTCTATAGGGTGGAGGTCCTTCCCAGGACTGGCAGCTTAATTCGAGCGAAGATTCGCTATGCCCTACCTCCCTTATGATAAAGGGTTTGCGTGTGACCACGATTTGCGTAGCTTAAACAAAATCGAAGCCTACTATAGTGGTTGCACGTACGCTGTGTCCCAGCACATGTAACCTCCACCTAAGCACACAAAATGAAGACAAATCGCAAGACACAAGCGCGCGGGCGTCACATGCAAATTACATTGACGTACGAGCGAGCGGAGCTTTTAACTCGCGCCGACTGTACAGCTTCTGCAAAAATAGCACACCCCTTAATTCTCATCTTGACGGGAAAGAATGGAAGTATATCTTTATATGATAACGTGTCAAAATAGGAAGGGCGTACACTCGGCGTTTCTCTGCGGGATTGAATTCGAAATGAGGTGATCCAGCAGAGAACTAAGGTCATCGACATAGCTCAGCGGATTAGTAAGCTGAAGTATCAGTGAGCTGGTAACATCAGCCGCAGAACCAATAACCGTTAAGTAAACGAGTTTCAGCTTGGATACCGCTTGGCAGACGTAGCGTATGGCGCTCTCATGCCAGGAGGAGGGACGATTTCAGCAGGTTGGCTGGCAAGTGCTGGATGCGAGAAGCCTAGGATCTATTAAGGGGTGAACGATTGGAGACGCCTATGACCTGTAGTGGACTGCAAGAGGTTCATTATGTAAGTGTACACTGACTGGCTCGGTGGCTCAATTGGTAGTGACCCCTGCCTTCTGAACCAAGGGTCGTGGGTTCGATTCCCACCCGGGACAAACATTCGTGTGATGAGTACTTGTGTTTGTTCCGTGTCTGGGTGTTTATAATTTGTATTTAAGTATTTATTTGTGGTACCATCGTTGTTCTGATACCCATAACTCAAGTGCTTAAGCTTTGGGATTAGAGCAATGTATGTGATGGTGTCTGATATTTATTTATTAAAAAAAAAGTACATAATTTTTCACCTCCCACGAAAAAACAACATGTTTTCAGACAACATGACATACTTACATGGTTCCGATTCCAAAGTAAGTAGCTTAAGCTCTAAACATTAGTCCAGGTTCAATTAAGTAATCATTACTTCTTGCTTAAAAAAATTAAGATAATTACCCCTCCACTCAACCATCGCTACACCTAAACACGCCGTTTCACCCATTTTCAACTTCCATGCATAATATGCAACCACTTCCTCTGTGAAGTTTCCGCAACTATTTCTCTTGTAACTTCCATTCGCAAATTCGGGGCGAAATGTAAAGTGTTGAGTAAACACGCAAAAACTTTCAGTGCTTCAGCGCGAGTAATGTTCGATATTTTTTATTTAATTTCAGCGTTTTACGGCCTTCGATTCTGACGTGTGCACAATCGCTATCCTACGGGTATTAAATAAACATCAGGAGTAATTTACTGCTGAAAATGGCTTGGAAAATATAAGTGCACTTGGATAAAGTCAGCCAACAATTTGCGCCGATCATCTCCGAAACAGAGGTTTAACCTGGACGATTGGTACCAAATGTTGATATGATAGGAGCTCGGTGGCGCCGCGGTCTTGTTCGCTTAACAATGATCGCAACGTTGTGCAACCATTGGCGCGGTCAATCCGATGATGGGTGACCAAAATTTGACACCGATTTCCTCCGTGCTTCGGAAGGCACGTTAAGCTGTTGGTCCCGGGTGCTATCTTTACCAACTGAGATAGCAGTCGTTACATCATATCAGAGATGATGATAACTCTGACGCCTAAACTGGGAATGGGTATAGCTTACCCTAAGTGTTGCGGAGGTCTGATGGCAGTCGCTCTGTGTAAAAGCTTAGCTCTCGCCAAATCTCTCAGTTTGGGAAGCCGACCCTGACACAATCGGGAAAAAGGCTAGGATGATGATGTTGATATGATAGGGGAAGCACCCAAGCTCCCAGGACAACCAAATTAGGGATAATAATTTTGGGTTGATAGAAGCATCGGTAAAAAAATATCAGCTAGCACGAAAGGTCCCCGAGATTATTTGTACCCAGGTCCAACACTGCTGCCCGTTTGCTGATATTCCCTTAGTCGTCTTCTACGAGTCTACGACACCCACATGGTGCCATGGGGTAGTCTTATTCTAAAAACACGGACATTATGTATAACCAAATGATATAGAAGCGTCCATCCAAAATCAAAACAATATGTAAAATCCAAACACTTGCAAAAGTTATTTTCCTAATTCCTCATAGGTCCAGGTATCGAACCTAGACCTACCCGCAGATTACGCTCGCGCCCTCACTGAGGTCATCGACTGAAATAAATAGTAGACGTGTGGAAAATCTAGTCCTTTTTCTAGACAATTTTTTTCAGGGTCGGCAACACACGTGTTCCCCTGGTGTTGCAAGTGTCCATAGGCTACGGTAACCGCTTAACATCAGGCGGGCCGTAAGCTTGTTTGCCACCCTAGTAGTATAAAAAAAACAATCGAGTCAACCTTCAAATCAAATCACAATCTAGACAGTAACTCCGCAACACTTCCTAGACAGACAATCTCTATACAAATTTAACCTCAAATGTTGCAAAAAGCTAGATTACCAGCAAAAAGTTCTCAGACCGACGTTACGAAGTTATACAATTGATACAAAGTGTCAATGCTGTCTAGGTTCCCGCGCTAACAGTCTGTTGGGTAATCACAGAACTGTATCAAGATAGAACGGCCTGATGAGAGCTAAATACTGGTTCAATCTATTTTTTCATAGTAGCCCGACATAATGGCTTCCCTACGCCAGATGGAAAGCGAAAGAGAAGCCCAAGTCGCTGTGACAACTGGCAAGTAACTGGTTAGTTATCTCTCAGTTGTCACTGCCATGCCGGCCCAACCCTAACCCCCCACGAGCTCCGGACACACTACTCACCAGCAGAAACACGACCCGGAGGTCATTTGGCTGCGGTATTCTACAGGGACCTTCCCCGGACGGGCAAGCTCAATTCGAGCGAAGATTCGCTATGCCCTACCTCTCTTAGACGATGGTGCATGATTGTAAAATATCATTTCATTTGGTGTGCACGTCAATACGACTACAACATCAGCCTATCGCAGTCCACTGCTGGACATAGGCCTCCAGTTGTTAACCACTTTGGCCAAACATGTTTTGTACATTAATAGTTTCTGTTTATCTATCTGATCACCGTGCTATCTAGATATGTTTTTGTTCGCGTAATCCTCGTTCTTCATCAACTACAATAATTATTCCTCAGTTTTTCTAACTCACGTAACTATTGTGCGAACTGAAGAGTTGTGAACGGTTTAGGCTGTTGTAGATAATAAATAAATAAATAAAAATGTTCCATAATTATTTCTTTTTAGTTACAATATTACAATGGTAGGGTCTTCCCTTTTAAGTATTATTACTTGTGTTGGGGGAGACCCGCTAAAATAAAATAAAATAAAAAAAATAAAATAATTTATTTCTGCAAGTAGATTTACAAGTAAATTCTTTTGCACGTCAAACTTTTTTTTCCCTACTAGCACTTCGACGTGATAAGGATAAGGCCTGATGAGAAGAAGTGCCGCAAGAAACTCATCAATTTTGGCTTTTTTCAAAAATATACATAATCATTAAACTGTTGATGTCATACATTAATACAATATTTGTTAAGTACAGGCGAGCAGCTCATTATGTCCATGTAATATTATCGTCTAGGAAGTCTTGTATTTTATAATATCCTTTTTTCATAAGACATGACTTAATATGAGACTTAAACCTATGTATTGGTAATTCAACAATATTCTGTGGTACTTTGTTAAAGAATTTTACACTTAGCCCAGCAAACGAATTGCCAGTCTTATGCAGCCTGAGATTTGGAACAGCAAGTTTGTTCTTGTTTCTCGTGTTAAATTTATGGCAATCAGCATTTCTTTTGTAAAGATGAATATTCTTTCGTACGTGCACAATACAGTCAAATATGTATTGTGATACTACAGTCAAAACATTAATTTCTTTAAATAATTCTCTAAGTGAAGCACGCGAGTTAAGTCCATACAAGAAACGAATGGCCCTCTTCTGCAACACAAAAATGGTTTGGATATCAGCAGCTGATCCCCACAGAAGCAGACCATACGCCATGATACTATGGAAATAACTAAAATAAACAAGTCTTGCTGTTTCAATGTCTGTTAGGTTCCTAATTTTTTTAACAGCATATGCAGCCGAACTGAGTCTTCCAGCCAAGGCGGTTATATGAGGAGCCCACTGTAATTTATAATCTAACGTTACACCCAGAAAAGTGGTCGAGTTGACACATTCAATTTGTTCATTATTTATAACTATATTAGTATTACTTTGCCTCACATTTGGCATTGTGAATTTAACGCATTTGGTTTTATTAGAATTTAACAAAAGATTATTCGTATCAAACCAAAGCAGAACTTGGGAAAGAGCACTATTCACTTCGCCGGAAACCTCCTTGTGTCTGTCAACTTTAAAAATCAAAGAAGTATCGTCAGCTCTTTATAGGGATACAGTTCTTATTTTATACTATTTATACTATTTGCTTATACCTATTTGTAGATGATCGTAGATTTCGTAGAAGACGAATACAATTATTTTTTTATGACTAAGGGAATATCAGGGAACGGGCAGCAGCGTTTACCAAGGTACAAATTAAAACCTACTGCAGTTTTATGACACCTATCTCTACTCTTACGACACCTACAGATAGAAATGGGGCGGTGATTGGTTTTATACATAGTTAAACCACCCGCGCGGATCGATAGTATGTTCCAAAGCCTATTAATATATACTAAATCGGTTTTATAATGGTTGTAATTTAAAAATTTAATTAATTTAGCTATTAACGTATGGTATCGCCACCACAATCTCCCGCAAATCGCCAAAGAAAAAAAACAGCACACATCCCACATCCAAGTCACAATAGAATATCATTTCATTAATCACAAATCAAATAGTCCATTACCATATTATCTCCTGGTCATTATGGCCAGACCGGCTGTCTCCCACAGCGGTTTCAATGGCAATTGTTCTACTATCTCGCTCGCACAAGGCACTACTGCCTACGAGTGAGCAGGACGGCTACATGCAGTGATTCACGGGTGTGCGTGCGGCGAACCGTTACCTGCGCTGGCGCAAGTATAAGACGAGAGACGCGCAGTTTCACTTTCTTTCTAATATGCATTCCGTGACTGCGAGTGTAATAAAACATATTTTTCGCTAATGCTCTTAATGAATGCTCTTATGGAATGTAATTTGTGGAAAATAACGAATCGGATGCGACATAATGTGCCAAATAGTTTGCCATACATTTTTATTAGCACATTACTAACTTTAAAACTTCCTCGTTGCATCATAATTCTCGTAATAAGACATTAATTCCATCCTCTCCCGAACAACACGTGCTGGACAGCGTTGTCATCCGCATACCATACAGGCAATAGTAGCGCGCACCAAGAGGTTCAGTTCCTCGTTCCTGACCCATGCCATTAAGTCTTGGAATGCCCTTCCAGCTCATGTGTTTCCTCCCTCTTACAATCCTGGGTTCTTTAGGCGGGGCGTGAAACGGCATCTCTATGGGCCTTCAGGGTAAGGGCGACAGGCGCGGTGGGTTTGCCCTAATGTGCCTGTCCACCTAACATTTGGACCTAACGACCGCTTACCATCAGGTGGAGTGAGACCATCCTGAACGCTCTTTTTATAAAAAAGAAAACATTACATATGTTCGGGATTTTAAGGACACAAACGTGATTTTGAGTCCTCTTCATGACCACGTCTTTGTATCAATGCCGAAACATAGGTAAGGCCAAAAAAAATATGTTTCCAGGTAATTGTTATAAAAATCGTCGTAGGATAAGATTTGGGATCAATAAGAAGGAAGCCCGCAATTTGACAGGGCATAAATAAGAATACCTACTTAAAAACCAGATCTAATTTGAAGCGTTATCTATATATAGATTTTATAAGCCCCATAAAATCGCCCTAAAATCTACTAGTACACTTGCGACTAACTCTTAACTTCCATGATTTCCTCTAATTGTGGTCTCATGTGTCTTTTGTCTTGCTCCTGGTTTGTGGGCCTCAATTCCTCTCATTCTCTCCTTCAAGTTTCTCACGGACTATTTTCTTGTCTCATGAGCTTGGATTTAAGTTACTCCAACCACCGCAGGGTAGATACTAGCTGCCAGTAAGCGGGCTGCTCATCATTTTCAGCCGACTCCCGTCCTCTGCTGGATATAGGCCTCCCCCATTTGGGGGGATTTGCCTTAGTCACGCTGGGCAGGAGGGTTGACGACCACCGCAGTAGGGTTTACAAGTTCATTTTCCTATTCAACTATCTTCTACATTTGCCTTACTCGCCACGCTTGTCAGGCGGTTTGGTAAGCGCAGTAGGTTTTACAAGTAGTCAGGAACCTTCCATTTCGTCCATCGCTGGTGGTTTAGTACTGGCGTACTGTCCTAGCTGGTCGATGATAGCTCACACTGAACTGAACTGTTTAAACACTGTTTACTTCTTCCGAGATACTTTTATTTGCACTGTTGAACTATTTATTTACACCGTTGGTCTTCTAACTTTGAACTGTATTGTACTAATTTTGGCCTGCCCATCCAAAAGGCCGGTGAACTTATATCTAGATGGAAAAACAACGATACCGCGTTGTAACTACATCGCCATCTATGCGATGTACCTGTGCACTATTCAGAATTATAATGACAGCACATGGTGTAACTGCTATACAGCGACACCTATGAAATGATTGATGGACTGAACGGTCGTGAACACTGGTACCTTCCGCCTCGCCCACCGCTCGTAGCCTGCACCCACATACCGTTATGTCGCAGCGGCCGGTATGCTTTTATTTGCCGGGTAACCAGGTCGAGTCCGTGGTGCGGCTCTGGGTCACGGATTGACCGTTTATACAACATTCGGACTTTTTTCGACAACGAATTCGAATTGTAAAGTTCGAATAATCGAGTTATAAAGGCATGGATTTAAGGTGAGAGTAGATATCTTCTCGCCACTTGTTTCGGACATCCATACTTACTAATATTATAAATGGGAAAGTTTGTCTGTCTGTCTGTATGTTTGTCTTTCACGGCAAAACGGAGCAAGGAATTGACGTGATTTTTTAAATGGAGATAGTTGAAGGGATGGAGAGTAACATAAGCTACTTTTTGCCCCTTTCTGGTTAGATGAAAGATGTGGGGGGTTCCCCACATCCCTAAAATGGGGGTGAAAGTTAGTATGGAGAATTTAACGCGAGCGAAGCCGCGGGCAAAAGCTAGTGACTACATACTGTATTGTCATTTGGTGGAATTTGCCTAAGTCACCACGCTTAGAAGACGGGTTTGTGACCTCCCATAGGATGAGAATGGGGTTGTCCTATTCTAATTCCCGAAATCACACGGATAACAACAGTTAAAGTCAGTATAATTGGCAATTGTTAATCTGGACAAATTTATTCAGATAGGTACATCTTTTTCATCATGACCTATTTATTTATTTACTTGAGTAGATTTAAGTAGTGTTTATCTACAGGTAGATCAAGATCTCACCATTCACCTCTGTGTAAGAATACCTTGACATTTGTACAGATTCTCACAGTAAGTTCCTCTCTAAACCATAGTCCATCCATCCTATTTGTTGATTATACATACTTGTAACAAATAAGCACAGAGGTAAAGCTACCTAATGGTCGGAAGAATTATCCTTGTAAGATGTATTGTTACGGAAAAATACATTTTCGAAAATGATAAACAATATTGCAACAGTTAAAGCAGAAAAAAACGATGTAATCGTTATCGTATAAGTTACATAGTATGCACCAATATATCGTTCTGTGGATATATCAAGTATTTTAAAAATAAGCAAAAATAAAAACAAATTGTTTTTTGTACCATTTTCACAAAGCATTATATACCTATCTCTGACTCTGAAATTAAAAACCTCCATTATGTACCTTTTCTCAAAAGCGAAAAGCGATAGAAGATGCAGAGTGATGCTACATCTCGACGCAGCGCCAATGGATCAAGCCGCTCGGTAAGTTCCTGGTTATTGACGATTCGAGTCGCTCTACGTTGCATGCGGTCAAGAGGGAGAAGCTGGTACTGGGGTGCCCCCGCCCACAGATGAGAGCAGTACTCCACGTGCGGCCGAACCTGAGCTTTATAAAGCTGAAGGCGATGAGCCGACGTGAAATATCTGCTCGATCTGTTGAGCACACCAAGCTTCTTTGAGGCCAGTTTAACCTTCCCTTCCAAATGACCGCGAAACTGAACGTCACTCGATATGTCCATACCAAGAATGGCGATGCTGGCTGAGGCAGTTACGGGAGTGTCGTTGAATCGAGGTGATACGACAAAGGGTATTTTTTTTGCGGTAATTGCGCAAACCTGTGTCTTCGAGGGGTTAAATTGGACTAAATTAAGTCGACCCCAGTCTGAAACTTGACTTAACAAAGTCTCAACTTCAGACACCAGTTTATTTCGGCACTCTGAGACGATATCCCGAGAAATATTCGTACGGCCGGAGTATACAGCATCACCCGTACTGTCATCTGCATAGCAATGGATGCCGCTTATTTGCAGCATATCATTGATATGCAGAAGGAACAGCGTAGGTGATAGCACACAGCCTTGTGGAACACCAGCGTTTACAGTTTTAGCGTTTAGGATTTGGAGTCCGAGCATGCACCGTCGACTACGACCTTGATGCTCCGATCCGTAAGAAAGCTGGTGAACCAGTCACACAATTTCTCGGGAAGCCCATAGGAAGGCAGCTTTTTGAGCAACGCTTTATGCCACACCCGATCAAAGGGTCAATACGTCCAAACTAACCGCCAGTGCCTCCCCCTTTGTCTCAATCGCCTTTGCCCAACGATGAGTTAGGTACACAAGAAGATCGCCAGCTGATCGACCACGACGAAAACCGTACTGTCGGTCACTGATCAGCTCACCATCCTCCAGGTATCGAAGGAGCTGGCCGTTGATAATGGATTCCATTATCTTGGAGAACAATGAGGTAATGGCTATAGGCCTGTAGTTGGACGGGTCAGAGCGGTTGCCCTTTTTGGGGATCGGGTGAACTAAAGCAGCCTTCCAAGATTTCGGGACTACGCCTAAAGAGTAAGAGTGCCGAAATAGTCGCGTGAGTACCGGCGCTAACTCTGGAGCACACGTCTTCAGCACAATAGGTGGGATTCCATCGGGCCCAGTCGACTTGTGGACGTCTAGGGAGAAAAGTGTTTTACGCACCGAGCTTTGCAGGAAGCGAACATCCTTCATTAGGGTGTCGTACCGCGGTAAGGTCGGTGGTTCTTTTCCTCCATCATCCAAACAAGAGTTGGATGCAAAAAGGCAGCCCAGAAGATCGGCTTTTTCTTTTGCATCATGAGCCAACGAGTCATCACTCCTGTGCAGGGCTGGAAGGGATGGCTTGCAAAAGTTGCCTTGAACAGCCTTGGCAAGAGACCAAAAGGCGCGAGTTCCAGAAGGAAGCCGCATTAGTCTCGTGCCAATCCTGCTAATGTGCTCTGACTTCGCCCTGGCAATAACCTTCTTGACGGACCTTGAGGCAAAGTTATACTCCCTCTTCAGGGCACTGGTGTTTGCATCCCGTGCAGCCGTAGCATTGGCCCAAGCTTGAAACCGCTTATGTTTTTGGCGAGACGCCATTTTACAGGAGCAGTTGAACCAGGGCTGCGACTTGCCACCGATAGGAACTAAAGAAGATGGAATAAATAATTCCATCCCCTGAAGCACGACATCAGCGACTGAATCGGCGACGGTGTTGGGATCATCCAGTGCGAAGCAAACCCGCCCCCAAGGGTAGGACGCGAATCTTTATTGAACACTAGAAATAGTGTATATAAGGAAAACTTAATGACGCATAGGCATTTTCTACCGTATGTATCAAGAGTATCATAGCTCAGAACCAAGCAATACTGTCGATAATGTTGTGTCGATATTACGATCGATAGTCTCGATTGTTTCATCTATCGATAGACTAAAACAATTAGTACTATCGATAGTCTAAGACAACCACTACTATCAATATTTTATTCAACGAGACCAGCAATATAGTATTGTTCGTCACGAATAATAAAGCTAACAATACTATCGATACTACTCGGTATTATCAATAGTCTAAAATCATCCGATACTATAGATAGTTTATTCACCGCGACCAACAATACTACCAATAGGTTAAATTGCTCGTCACGAATAATAAAGCAACGATACTATCGATATGGACATAGTCTAAAACAATGGATACTACCGATGGTTCACAACCAATCAATACTATCACATGAAAACAATACTATCGATGTGATAGTACTGCTCTCCATACATGTATCGATAGGGTCGTCTTATTCAGACGAAAACTATCGATTGTTTAATTATCGTTAGTTCTGCAACGCTACAACAAACAAAACGTCGCGTCATTCAAGTCTAGTATTATTTAAGTAAACTACAATGTCAGTGCGCCCGCGCACCATAGCTGTCGACCGCGAGGTCGTCGACCCCGCTATGCTAATACCATTTGGCGAATTGAATACCGCACTATGAGCGCCAGTTTTTACGATTTTCTAATAAGGCGGAGCCGGTTTTTGACTGATTTCGACCGTTATGGACAAATTCCAAAAAAAAATGTATTTCGTTTGGCCTTGTTAGACAGTGGGGGAGCCCACGATGCTAAATAGGGGTTTACTAGAGAAATAGGGCATAGCGAATCTTCGCATGGAGTTGAGAAGCCCGTCCGGGGAAGGATCTCCACCCTATAGAATACCGCAGCCAAATAACGTGCCGGGTCGTGTTTCTGTCGTTTTCGGAACTCGTGGGTTGGGCCGGCATGGCGGTGGCAACTGACAGGTAACTCGACTAGTTACTTGCCCATTGTCACAGCGACTTGGGCTTCTCTTTCGCTTTCCATCAGGCGTGGAGAATTCATTATTTAGAGCTATAAAAAAAACTAGCGTCTTTAACATTACTTTGAGACCACGGTTTGTATTATCCGTCGCCAACCAAATGTTGGGATTTCAATCCCTTCGCATTGTGGGAGTGAAAATACAGAGAGTGCACTTATGTATAGCAGGCGAAAATAATTAGATCTTGAGGTAAATCACAAAAAATAATGATTCTATAAAACTCTTGGGGAAAACACCGAAACGAAACTTGTTGACAGAGTGAGTAACAAGTACCAAATCATTAGTAAAAGGCGATAATAATTAACAAGACGGACAAACCGACTAACAAGTTTGTTCACGACAAACACGAAGTTTTGTTACTCGTAGCTCCTTGTTAAAATTTGTCACAGATTTTGTTTTATAGTTGTACAGCAGTGGTTTCCTATCGTCTGATGGAAAGCGACATGGAGCCCAAGTCGCTGTGGCGTCTAACACGTAACCAAATCAATCACTTGTCAGGTGCCAACGTCATGCTAGCAAGTTGAAAAAACGACTGGCTCGGTGGGTCAATTGGTAGTGACCCCTGCCTTCTGAACCAAGGGTCGTGGGTCCGATTCCCACCCGGGACAAACATTCGTGTGATGTACACTTGTGTTTGTATTTGGTTTTAAGTATATAGAATAGAAATGAATAGAATAGAATAGAAATGCTTTATTTAGTACACATAAGAAAAAAATTACAAAACATAGAACTATGAATATAAAAAAACAAGAAAATTATCTTAAATCTATGAGCATGTAAAAAAGTGAACATATTTTAAAACAAGTGTACCAAAATGGTCTCCGCTCAGTATAAGGCCGCGACGGAAGTGACGTCACGGCCACTGGTATTTGTGGTACCTTCGGTGTTCTGATACCCATAACACAAGTGTTCAAGCTACTAACTTTGGGATCGGAGCAATGCATATGTGATATTGTCTGATATTTATTTATATAAATTATTCTTGCTAAGACTGACTGATCCCAATATGACCGATTTTTGTTATAATGAACCAGTTTATTAATAATAACAATTATTTACTGACACTTCACCTCTTAGAAAGCTAAAATGAGGACAGAAGGCCTTAGTTTTCAAGTCTTTCACCATACCCAAGGTAGCCCACAAGATGTTTCTTCACAATATTTTTCAAGAATCCTAAGGCATATAATAGAAGGACGGAAAAGTGCTGGCAAATTATTAAGTAGAACCAAAATCTCCACGACCTAAACCCTCACGATACCGCCCTGGCCATAATCGTAGTCATTTAGACAGAAAAAAAGAGCTTTATGGAACTGCATATATACATATAATAAGAGTGCAGGGTGAGAGCCTTACGATCATCCATCAGTGATTAAGACTAAATATAAAGATAAAGCCTTGTTATTTCGTAATCATTTAGATTTAGAAGAATAAGATATCAATCCGCTTCACAGATCTCAGTAAAACACACCAATTGCCAACTAATGTTAACCTAAAGACTATTCAAAGCTAAATACCTGTTTCCAACAGAACGCAGTCGGCCAACCTTATACATTTTTCTCACGTAGCCTAGTTCAAAGGTTTCTTAGAAATTCATGGTCAACGGGCAGCCTAGATCGATTAGTCTAGCGCTAGATTTAAGCTGCGATTTGCTCGGATTGTCCTAAATCTAGATAAATAATTTCCAACTGTAATAATATAGTTTAGCTGTTGGTTTAGCAACGATAATCCTTTTGAAGATTTAAGCAAGAATTATTTGAATGTGTTACGTGATTCAATCGCTCTGAATTTTTTACTTTTCTAAAGTATGTGGAGTGACGATTGCGCAGGACGGCTGGCAAGTGCTGGGGGGGTCCGGGACCGATCGAAGTGGCGAGCATTGGGAGACGCCTATGTCCAGCAGTGGACTGATGTGGGCTGTTGATGTTGATGATGATGAAAGTAGGTGGCCTAGGAGATATTTCTGACACGTCAAAAGCCGAGGATGTATGGAAAAATCGTTTTCAAACTGCGCCAACCGAGTAACGAACCTAGAACCTTTGAATCATCCGCCGCGCTTAAAAGGAATTGGCGGCCAAGACAGGGTGAGCGAAGTCTCGGACGTCCGCCCTCCAGATGGTGATAGAGTGGCGAGGGAAATTTGGAGGAGAGTAGAGCAGGAGCATGATGAATGGCAATCAAGAGAGGAGGCCTCCTGCAGTGGAACCGATAAGAAAGGCTTATGAACGGACAATTTCTACAAGATAGACACCATAATCTGAACCATATCCAACTGAAATAGAGTTCAATTCCAATGACAACGTTCAACTGGCTTTGGCCTTCAAAGTATTGGTAAACTTACAGCCTTTAATAAGGAACAGTAGCTGTTGTCAGTTTATAAATACTCCAGATTTGTTAATCTTCCAAATAAATTACTACGACAAACTAACTATAACAATAAATAGTCTTTATAGTCTGACTAATGAACCAACAAAGCCTATATTTACAGTCTAGATAATATTAAGCCAAGTCTGTTCACCCCACAACAAAGAGAGGATGTGCAGACAGGGTTTTAGGGTTGCCAACATTGTAATAAAAGAATAACAAATATATGCGCTAGACAATGCCAAGCAAAGTACGAGCAGTGTATCAAAACATGATTATGACGAGGGTGTCTTTCCTTCGATCATTATTGTCTCATATCGCCAACGCTCTTTTTACTTCTTCACTTAGTCTGTAATAAATAAATAAATAAATGTAAGAAATAAGTCTTATCATTTTGAATATTGGCGCGCTTGGTGCGTCGGCATAGTAGTACGACGTTGCCGGTAACTGCCGGTAAGGTAGCTAACAATGAGCGGACATTTTTGACAATAGATGTGTCGTGTAAATCATAACATTACGAAAAGAATTATCTGAAAATAATATTCTAGCAGTGAAGGAAAGGACATTGCAAATAATAAACTTTAATGTCGTTTCTTTGTTTTCAGGTGAGAATTAAATAGAGTGAAAGTGTTTATGTTAAGTGTGTAACTGTGTATTTTGTTATCAAAATTATTTACCTACTTACAATAAAAAACTTTGTTTTCAGAGCAACACAAGTTTATTATTTAAAACGAACAATCTTACAAAACGACATTTTGTTTATGAGATTTCAAAAGATCAAGATTGAAAATAATGGAGAAACTTCGTTTTGAGTTTTCAATTCTACCAACAAGTGACGGAAAATCGAACACTATTTGTGTGACCTCCATAACTACAAATGAAGATAAGGTATATGTTATCCCAGAAGAACTCCAATCTGTTGGTTGTCATAAACTACTAACAAAAACCGCTGCCTACATCAAGGTAAAGAATAGTCTCAAGAAAAGGTATCAAACCCGGAAAGTCTGGATTTCAATGTCGGAAGAACTTAGGGGAATTTACGTGGATGAAGATGGTAACATACAATTTGAAGACCAATATCTTGAAGAGGAGGAGGATCTTGAAGAAAGGAACAAAAACCAAAGACAAGTGCACAATGTAGTGAAATGGATGCAATAGAGAAATTGGTTAATAAATTAGTCGAAAGCAAACAAGATAGTAAGGAACGGAACTTAAAAAGTATAGCCGAAAAATTTGTAATTGAAAAATTTACATGCAAAAACTCAAATGCTAAGCAATGGATTGATATTTTTGAAAAAGAATGTTTGCGTTTCAATGTGATAGATGATGATAGGAAAATAGAAATACTTAGGTTATTTATGGATAAAAGTTGTATAGATTGGTATAGTTCTATGTTGATTAAACTTACCATGGAATCAGAATGGTCATTATGGAGAACTAAGTTCTGTGCATCTTTTACAAATAAAGGTTGGAACCATATTACCTATGCATTATCATTTAAATATAGAGAAGGACTATTAGTGGATTATGCAATAAAGAAGGAAAAAATGTTACTTGATATGAGAAACTCTATTGATTCGGGGACATTAATTGATCTCATTGCTGCTGGTTTGCCGGAATATGTTCTTACGAAGATTGACAGAGAAACACTGAAAGATACGGTCGACTTATTTAATGAAGTAAGGAAGTATGAGCACATGGTGAATAAGAAGAATAGTTCAGTCTTCAGGAAATATGGAAATGCAAAAATCATTAATAGGAATGAGGATCGTGACCCATGCAATATCTGTGAAAAACTTAATAAAGGAATTCGCTATCACTCTGAATCTGTTTGTTGGTTTAAAACTAAAGATGATGAAAAGAAAAGAGGTAGAAATATTAAACATGTAAACAATTCTGTGATAGAGGCTGAATTAAATGACAGTTATCCAAAAAACTAAGAGTGACACCATTAATAAAGGTCAAGCTGGTACTAAATGATACATTACAAATATATGGAATATATGATTCAGGTTCGAATGTGTCGCTGATCAATGCTAAACTATTGAAACTGAGAGGTAATGGTAACAAAATGAATAAAGCTAATTTAGTAACAATTAATGGTGTCAAAAAGACCAGTGGCTTAACAAATATAAAAATTAGAATATTCGATATAGAGAAAAATGTCGAAGTATACATAATTGATGAAGAAAATTTTAGATATGATTTTTTGATCGGATTGGATATTATAAAGAATTTCAAATTAGTTCAAAACGAAGATTTAGAAATTACTCAAAAATACTTATATGGAGAATATACAGGAAAAAAACAAGTTGAAGGACAATTTGTAGATGCTGAAGATCCCAAAATAAACTTTAATGAACACATCAGAGAAGAAGAATTTAATATAAAAACAGACCATCTAAATGAGTATCAGAAAACAGAGATCAATAAGTTGATAGATGAATATAGTACAGTATTTGCAAAAAATAAATATGATGTTGGAACTGTTAACGAATACGAAGCTAGAATAGACTTATTAGTGGAAACCTATTGCAGCAAAAGACCCTACAGATGCAGTATAGAGGATAAAAAAGAAATAGAAGAACAAATATCAAGGCTACTAGATAATAAACTTATAGAAGAATCCTATAGCCCATTTGCTTCCCCGGTTACCTTGGCATATAAAAGAGACGAAAACAGGAAGTGCAGATTATGCATAGACTTTAGAGAATTAAATAAGATAATAGTGCCTGAAGCCCAGCCATTTCCGTTAATAGAGGATATAATGACAAAAACAAGGAACTGTAAATTTTTCTCGACACTTGACATAAATTCAGCATTCTGGTCCATTCCGCTAAGAGTAGAAGACAGAAAAAAGACTGGATTTGTCACTCAAGAAGGACATTTCCAGTGGACTTGCCTTCCATTTGGCTTGAAGACAGCACCTGCAATATTTCAGAGGATACTAAGCAATATACTAAGAAAGTATGTACTCACTGATTTTGCCGTAAATTATATTGATGATTTATTGATTTTCTCAAAAACTTATGATCTACATATCCAACATCTAAAGAAGTTATTGGATGCCATTCAAACAGAAGGCTTCAAACTGAAATTTAAAAAATGCACCTTTGCATCTGATTCTGTTAAATATCTGGGTCATATAATACAAAATAATTCTATACAACCATTGAATGATAATTTAATCTCAATAAGAAATTTTCCCACTCCAAAAACGCAAAAAAATGTCAGGCAGTTTCTAGGGAAAATAAACTATTATCATGAATACATTCCAAAGCGTGCACTAATATTAGAACCGTTGCATAATTTGCTCAGAAAAGATCAAAAATTCATTTGGTCTGACGAATGTCAAAAAGCATTTGATAGAATAAAAGAAATTCTTTGCTCCCAACCAGTTTTAGAAATTTATGATAAAGATCTTCCAATAAAAATCTATACAGATGCATCTTTAGACGGGATTGGAGCTATTCTGAAACAAACTCAACTTAATGGCAAAGAAAAACCAGTGGCTTACTTCTCAAAGAAGTTAAATGGAGCCCAAAAAAAGAAAAAAGCTATTTATTTAGAATGCTTAGCTATTAAAGAAGCAGTGCAATACTGGCAATACTGGCTACTAGGCAGATCATTTACAGTCTTCTCTGATCATAAGCCACTAGAAAGTATGAATTTGAAATCGAGGACCGACGAAGAACTAGGTGACTTGATGTACTATCTGTCACAATATGATTTTAATATAAAGTACGCCCCTGGAAAAAATAATTTGGAAGCAGATTGCCTTAGTAGAAACCCCGTTTTAGAACCTAATGAAAATAAATATGAACAGCTAAAGATAGTAAATTTAATTAATCTAGAAGATATCATTACAGATCAGAAGGAAAATGAAGAAATACAGAAGAATAAAGACAAACTGAAGCGAAGACAAAATATATATTATAAAAAAGTTAGAAATAATGAGAAAATCATTCTGACAGAGGAATTTAGTTTAGAACTTATAAGGAAAGTACATAAGAACCTTTGTCATATTGGAATTAAACAGATGCAGAAAACACTTAATCCGCACTACATGGCTAAAAACTTGACAAGTAACATTAAAGAAATTTGTAAAAAATGCGAAGTTTGCATAAAAAATAAATCTAGAGGGCAACAAAAAGTCGGATTAATGTCCCACTTGGGTCCGGCAACAAAGCCATTTGAAATAATATCAATAGATACTATAGGAGGTTTTGGCGGTTCCAGATCTACAAAAAAGTATTTGCACTTATTAGTAGACCACTTTACAAGATATGCAGTAATTCTAACGTCAAAAACACAGAATGCAGATGATTTTATTAAACTGGTCAGTAATATAACAGAAACAGAAAATGTCGGAATGCTTCTCTCTGATCAGTATCCAGGTATAAATTCGAAAGAATTCAAAAGATTCTTAGAAGTACAAGGCATTGATCTGGTTTTTACTGCAGTCAACGCACCCTTCTCGAATGGTCTAAATGAGAGACTCAATCAGACACTGGTGAACAAAATACGTTGCAAGATTAATGAAGATGGAAATAAAAAAGCCTGGACAACTATAGCTCATGAATGCGTAGACAAATATAATAACACTATTCATTCAGTGACCGGTTTCGCCCCAAGATATCTTTTATATGGTACGGATATTGAGATTTTACCACAAGAACTAAAGAACGAGAAAACACAGAATGATTGGATAAAAGACAGGACTGCAGCTTTAAGAAATACAATTATATCACACAACTACAACAAAGTTTTATTTGATAAGAATAGAAAACTTTATGAGCCTAATATTGGAGACATGGTGTATGTGGAAAATGGTAATAGGCTTAACAGAAAAAAGCTAGACGAGTTAAAAATTGGACCTTTTCAAATTATAGAAAAGGTTTCAAAATCTATTTACAGAATCAACACTGGACACAAAAAAAACGGAATCAAACCTATTCCACATTACAAAACTTATACCAGTCCAAATGGAAGAAGATGAAATACAAAAAAACTTAAAGGAATGACTAAAGGATGTATTCGATGCTTTAAAAGAAAATTCTCCAACAAATTTTCTTCCCTCAGGGGGGAGATGTAAGAAATAAGTCTTATCATTTTGAATATTGGCGCGCTTGGTGCGTCGGCATAGTAGTACGACGTTGCCGGTAACTGCCGGTAAGGTAGCTAACAATGAGCGGACATTTTTGACAATAGATGTGTCGTGTAAATCATAACATTACGAAAAGAATTATCTGAAAATAATATTCTAGCAGTGAAGGAAAGGACATTGCAAATAATAAACTTTAATGTCGTTTCTTTGTTTTCAGGTGAGAATTAAATAGAGTGAAAGTGTTTATGTTAAGTGTGTAACTGTGTATTTTGTTATCAAAATTATTTACCTACTTACAATAAAAAACTTTGTTTTCAGAGCAACACAAGTTTATTATTTAAAACGAACAATCTTATATAAATAATAAATAAATAACCCAAGACATGCCACGCTGGGCCACACAGCGCCACCTAGCCCCAAACTTGTACTATGGGTACTAGACCACTGATAAACTTACTTAGATACATTTTTTTTTGTAAATAAATACATATTATACATAGAAAACACCCAGACCAATACAAACAGACAAGTTCATGAACACAAATGTTTGTACTGTGCGGGAAACGAACCCACGACCCTTGGCTCAGAGGGCAGAGGTCACTACCAAATGAGCCACCGAGCCTGTCATGAAATTGAATTTGCAGTCCACTGCTGGACATAGGCCTCTCCCAAAGGGAGCAACATTCACTAGAAATTTAGAGTAACATTTGTCAACCCTATAATTCGTACTTATTTGCACAGCCTCTATAGTTATTTGTTCAGTGCGCGTGAGATCATCGTGTAGGAACCATCTTGACATTCACACACCCTTCGATGTCGCAAACAAATTAAGTCGGTTGAGTGCAGACGATTAAATATCTTATTCATTAAAATTCTTTATGTTTTTTATTGTTATTTCGAATACTGAGGATATTTTCGATTAAAGGAGATAAAGTTGGCACACAATCCTTTAAATTACCTATTCCATATTTAAGGAAACTTTTTGCCAATATAATGCTTTTATGTTGTCGCCCAATATCGACCTTCAGGTGACCTTTGCCTTCGGTGCCGACCTTTGCCAGGAGGCAGGCCGAAGGAAACCTTGGAGTATGTTGCGGGTAGGGACGATTGGAGAGAATTGGGGAAAGCCTTTGCCCATCACTGAGACAGTAGAGGCTAATTGAAAGAGTATATGGTACCTACGTTGGTTTCAATGAATCAACATCGCAGGGACTTCTCGCTCCAGCGACGCTGCTGCCCGTCATTGGCTTGTGGTAGTTAGCTACGCCTTCAGTTGTGATGGTTATACCGCCATCCACCAGTCGGTTTCCAGACCTTACTTTGTTATTCGGCAGAATGCACCACGGGCAGGTGAGGGTGGCTTGTGGCGAAAAGCTGATGGGGCGCTCCTTTACAATTCATTAATGTTTAACCCGCATGTGACGTAAGTATATGTCTGAGAGACCGGGTGACTCAAAAGATTAGTATATACAGTACAGCAGGCAAAAGTTTATAATTAAAACTTGAACTGACTAAAAGGACTAGTTAATAGATGGACAAATCTTGAGTTAAAAAAACCTGGTCTGTGAGACCGGCGCGGCGTCACCAATATTGAAAGTGAAATTGACACATGTCAATTTCACACTCAAAACACACCAATGGCGGGTTAATAATATCAACACTAATGCTTAACACGCTTTTACCGAAACTTTAATTGCTCCAGTGGCAACAAAGGGCATTTAGGGGTGTTCCCGGCCAGCCGGCCACAAAGCTTCTGGCCCATTGTGTGTGTTCTGTGTAATTATGTGCGCAAACACAACACAGCGCATTGTGCCGCACAATGCGGTTTAATGAAACAAGCTAATCTGTCGGCTCTGCACCTGGGCCGGGGCGTTTGGCAATTGTTTTCTATGATGTTACGTGACTAATGAAGGTTTTGATGTACAGACGGACACGCATCATAGTAACCCTCTTTGGGGCTATCTACAAATTACATCACAATTTTTTTTTATGATAGAGGGGCAAACGGGCCTGAAAGTCACCTGATGGTAAGTGATCACTACAGCACATAGACACCGCAACACCAGGGGAGTCACAGGTGCGTTGCCGGCCCTTGAGAAATCTATAGGCTCGCTTTTTGAAGGTCCCTAAGTCATATGCACTCGGAAAAATTGCAGCCGGAAGCTGATTCCAAAGACCAGTTGCACGAGGCAGAAAATTGCGCGCAAAACGCACCTTGGAAGACCTCCAACAAATTTATTTTTATTGCTGTTGCTGATCTGTGGTGGCAGAAGAGCAGAGGCCTGCCTGGCTGATGTTAAACAGTAACCGCTGCCCATGGACAGCAGCAATGCCAGTCATGCTGCTGCCTACCGTGAGGTCGCCACGTATAAAAAAGAACATGGTCGTGGCGATTTTGATCCTCCTTGTCACAGCTGGTCACTTCTGAGAGAAGAAAGGGATTTTCCCTGAGTGTCACTCTTCATGGAACCTCTCCCCTTACCTTCACATGTGATGTAATTTATTGATGGCATCATTCGGTACATAGTTATTGTATTTTCCCAAACAGTTTTCAACTAAATGTTCAATAACCCAAGACATTCCACGCTAAGCCGTGTGTATGTGTACACAGCGCCATCTAGTCCCAAACTAAGCCGAAGTTATACTATGGGTACTAGACAACTGACAATCTTAATTAAATAACAAACACCCTATGTTCATGCACACAAATGTTTGTACTGTGCGCGGATCGCGAAACTGTGTTATGTGTGTGTGAAATCTGTCAAAATATTGAATCCATAGCATTCTAAACACTGGGCATTTAGATGAAAATTGTTCGTAGATATTTGACAGATGAGGGTAGCTTAAATTCCAATGTCAGAAGCCGTCTTCACCGCATCCACTAAGATGGAAATATGTAAACTTCCAAACCCTTTTCCGACTCGAACCGTACCCATCCCCCACGATTGTGCATAAACTTTATAAAGGGTGTAGTTATTAAATTGTAACACGAGTGGAGTAACAGCCATTGTGACAAGGACCCCTGATCCCGGCGTGTCATTGATAAGGGTTCCGTATCTCTGACAGTTCGCTTGCACTGTGAATATGACATGCTTTTTGTGAGGCCGAACAAACGTACAGGACGGAAGTTGTTACGCAAAAAGCTACAAATGTGAATGTTTCACGGGTTTAGTTCGCGATTTACATATGTATGTTGTTTATCGAATTACTTTTGACAATTTGGAAACGTTTTATTGAAGACTTGAAGATTGATATGTCTCATACTTTTTCTGTCATTTCAGATAAGTTTCATCATCATCAGCCTATTACAGTCCACTGCTAGACATAGGCCTCTCCAGTTGTTCGCCACTTAGAGCAAACATCTGGAAGATATACCCATAATCGCCACGCTGGGCAGGCGGGTTGGCGATCCCAGGGCGTAGCTTCTTGCTCCGGTGACGCTGCTGCCCGTCACCGGTCTTTAGTATTTAGCTACGCATTCAATTATGATGGTTATACCGCCACCAATCGGTTGCCAGCGCCTCGTTCGTTATTCGGCAGGATGCACCACAGGCAGGTGAGGTTGGCTTGGAGCGAAAAGATGATAGGCCGCTCCCTTGCATCAGATAAGTTTGGTTTGTGACAACAACTAGCAAGTAGCTATGAGTAGTCCAATATAAAGAAGGACAAACAATCTGGTCTAAAACTAAGGTTTTCTTGTACTACTAGTACCAAATTATGACTGGGCGTCTCATAGAACCCAGACGCGAGATAATTTTGAAAAGTTTGTTAATAGATGAGGGTCCCTAATTAATCCGACGGGGACGCGAAACCTGCACGAATGTACTGGATTTTTTTTTCGACTATGAATATAGCCAAGGCTGTTTTGTCATCATCACCGGACTGTTGGGGGAGCGGAAGGCTCTCACCCCTAGGTCCATTTTGTCAGAACGCTCTTGACAATTGGCTAGCCGTCAAGTTATTAACGTATTTCTAAGTTTTTAAATACGGGAGTTCCACCGTTTCCTGGCTTAAAAACTGGCCAACACATGTTTCCACTTTGGAAGCGTCTCTCGCGCAAACTATTCTAGTTTAGAAAAAAATATATATAAGAAACATTATTATCATTTTTGAAGACCTCCCCATAGATACCACCACACGCGTATGGGTTTGATAAAAAAATAATTTGAGTTTCAGTTCTAAGTATGGGGAACCCCAAAAATTTATTGCTTTTTTTTTATATTTTTGTAAGAAAACTTAATGCGGTTCACCGAATAAATAAATCTACTTACCAAGTTGCCACAGTATTGCTCTTATAGTTACGGAAAAAGTGGCTGTGACATACGGACGGACAGACGGACAGACATGACGAATCTATAAGGGTTCCGTTTTTTGCCATTTGGCTACGGAACCCTAAAAAACCAATATTATCTTTTAGCAGCGTTGAATAGCGTAACCCTTAACTATTAACCTCTATCTACCGCACAATAGACAACAGACGAGGGTAGATATCAATCATCGGTCACGGAGGAATCGAACTATTTACCGGGTGTCCGGTGATCCGGGTGTTATTACTCGTTTAGCGCAGCCTCGCGTGCGTTTAACGACGCCCCGGATGGCCCGGCCAGGGCTAGCGATTGTCCGGAAACTTTTATTTATTTAATCTTTATTCCACAATAAAAAATTAGAGTACATAAGGTGAACTTAATGCCGTGTAGGCATTCTCTACCAGCCAACCTTTAGGCTAAGCAGAAACAATTAAGTGGGTACTGTGCTGCGAAATTGACTAACAAACATACAGATATGATACTTAGACGACCTAAAATGATAATAAAACAATAAAAATATTAAATGTTGGGACATTATATAAGACTATATAAATACCATAATACCAATATAAGATATACTAATAAATACTAAAAATAATACGAAATAAATAAATACATATATATATATATATATACATACATATGTATATATAAACATAATATATAATAGCACGACGACTAGATGTAAAAAAAACACTATTGAACGGAAAGTTGGGAGTTGATAGTACTTTTGGACCCTGACCTTAAAAGATGCCCTGCTAGGAGAACTACGGATGCTTTCGGCTTTTTTTAATACGCCCAAAAACATTTTCACGTAAAATGTAGCCAAGGCGAGAGCGAGACCATGAAGAACCAAGCTTATAACAACTCTACAAGCCCTCAATTCTACAAGCATCTTGGTTCATAATTACAAACTTAACATATTTGCCAAAATATGTGGATGGCCGTTTCGCATAATGAGGGTAATTGTTTATTAGTTACGCTCCCGATAAAGCTAGCCGATCACCAACCCGCCTGCCCAGCGCGAGCGATTATGGGTATATCCTCCAGGAGTTTGCCCCAAGTGGCGAATAACTGGAGAGGCCTATGTCCAACAGTGGACTGATAGGCTGATGATGATGATGAAAGTTAGTCGTTTAGGCTCAGTGGTGACCCTACGCGGAACAGCCGACGCACGTAATCAGTGCCGGGCGCCGGGCAGCGGCGCGTCGTCAAAACGCAATCTGCGTGTCGCCTCCTATACCCCACTTATTGAGATGTTCCCCTGGGATATTGCCTGTCTCTATGTAACTACATAACTAGATTGGCGAAGTAAAAAAAAAGTAAATCAAAATCGCTTCTCCTGTTCCGATACACAGAAAGACAAACATTTTTTTTTGCGTCGGGGGTTAAAACGGGAGTCCAAATCGTTCTGGCAACAACCGTGAACCCTCCGTTTCCAGTCAGTCATGCTGGCATGAATAAAGACTAGGAGTCTGGAGGGGGAAGAAGTAGCCTCACCTTGAGAAATAGACCCTTGAAAAAGATAAGGAATAAAAATGAAATTATATTATGAAAAACTGCGCACATCAATTCCTTTTGGATATTCACAAGAAAGCGTTCAACTTATTGATCATTGGTTTTTTTATATTTCTGTTCAGTTGAGCGCCCGAGGGATGTAAAGGAGCGGACCATTTCCCTCCAAGCCACCATCACCTGCTAGTGGGGCATCCTGCTGAACAACTGGCGTGGCTCTGGCAACCAACTGGTGATAGTATAAACATCACAATTGAAGGCGTAACTGAATACGGGAAGTGGCCGATGACGGGTAGCAGCGTCGCCGAAACGAGAAGCTACACCCTGCGATCGCCAACCCGCCTGCCCAGCCCGGAGATTATGGGTAAATCCTTCATGTGTGTTGGATAAGGTGGCGAACAACTGGAGAGGCGTATGTCCAGCAGTGGACTGATTGATATAGGCTGATGATGATAAGCGCGCTTCCCTTCAGAGACACCTGGCAAACAACAGTTATCTAGTGAAGAGAGGTAGGGCATAGTGAATCTTCGCTCGAATCGAGCTGTCCGTCCGGGAAGGACCTCCACCCTATATTATACCGCAGCTAAATGACTTCCGGGTCGTGTTCCTGCCGGTGGTTTCTGGAGCTCGTGGGGGGTTGAGGTTGGGCCGGCATGGCGGTGGCAACTGACAGGTAACTGACCAGTTGCCCGTTGTCACGGCGACTTGGAAAGAGAAGCCTCTTTCGCTTTCCATCAGGCGTAGGGAAGCCATTATGTCGTCCTACTTTAAAAAAAAATTGAGAAAAGAACACTATACAAAAATTTAACTCACGTTAAACGCTTGTCCTCTGGACACACTCTTACTCAAACACGACATGTGAACCGTTGACACATATTTAAATAACACAATCGAACAAACACAACCGTTGACATTTGTACTCGTATTATGAAACATTGAAACAATTAGCTTGTTTATGAACATACAGACACAGAAAGGGTTATGGCAATAGGCTGAGTAGCTATACATAATAATAAATAGTGCGGCGTCACTGGTGACAGGCGTGAAGAGGCCGTTTGTTGATTGATGCTCAAGGGAATACAAGTGAAATGAAATGAAAATACCTTTATTCACATAGACTTAAAATAAGCACTTATGAATCGTCAAGTTAGTAACAAGTAATGTAAAAATGTGAATAAAAGCAATGTAAAAGAAGCTACCGCCGTGTTGGGAAAGTAGATTTCTACCGAGAAGAAACGGCAAGAAACTTCGTAGTTACTCTTTTTAAATCGCCAATTGTTGCCTGTTAAAAGCCTTGCATTTTTCTTTTGTATTTGACATTGCGTATTATCGATTCGATGACTTCTAACATTGATATTTTATTTATCTGTTTAAATATGTATTATCCCCACTACCACATCACTTTAAAGCTTTAAAGTTTGTTTGGATGGATGTTTCATACCGAATTTACAATTTAGGAATTGTCATGGACAATTAACTAAATTCCAAAGTAAACATAATAATTGTCAACGTAACGAACTGCGATCACAAATACATTATACATACTTATTTATGATCGCAGGTAACGAAGGAAAGAATTTGTGATTTTTAAGCGAATTCGTTGTCATCGTCAGCCTATTACAGTCCACAGCTGGACATAGGTCTCTCCAGTTGTTCGCCACTTAGGGCAAACGTCTGGAGAATATACCCATAATCGCCACGCTGGGCAAGCGGGCTAGCGATCGCAGGGCGTAGCTTCTCGCTCCGGTGACGCTGCTGCCCGTCATCGGTCTGTTGTATTTAGTTAGCTACTTCATTTGTGATGGTTATACCGGCACCAGTCGGTTGCCAGCGCCGCGTTAGTAATTCAGCAGAATGCACCACGTGCAGGTGAGGTTGGCTTGGAGCGAAAAGATGATAGGCCGCTCCGTTACATCCTAGCGAATTAATTTTTATTATTAAAGTTTCGCTTCTTCTAGTAATCTTTACTTGTCTATCATCATCATAATCAGTTGACACAAATCTCGGCATCAATTGAACAAGAGTAACGCTCAGATAAGCACAAGCCACCGCGTCCGGTGACATGTCTGCGCCGTGACGTCACAGGACACTCACCTCATATTGTATGGTAATTTGACGAGTGAGACAATTCCGCCGTTATACGAACATGTTGGAAGACATGGAATGTTATCTTTGGGAGCAGTCACTTGGAGAGATTTCAAAGGTCTTGGTTTAATGTTATCTATCTAAATATATGAAACTCAAAGGTGACTGACATAGTGGTCTATCAACGAACAGCCCAAACCACTGGACGAATCGGGCTGAAATTTGGCATGCAGGTAGATGTTATGACGTAGGCATCCGCTAAGGATTTTGATCAATTCTACCCGCAAGGGGTTAAAATAGAGGAAGAAACTCAATCTAGTAAATATGTAAAAGGAGAAATTGACTGACTGACATATCAACGCACAGCCTAAACGGCTAAACGTAGGAACTTTAAATTTGGGAGGGACGTAGCTTAGGTACCGTAGAGGTGCACTAAGAAAGGAGTTCCCGAAATTCCCACGAGAACGGGAGTTAGCGGGAAAAATAGTATTGAACCCGTGCGAAGCCCGATCTCAGACTTACCACGGGAGTGGTAAGTCTTCTAGTAGTCACTTAGGGAATATCAGGAAACGGGCAGCACCGTTTACCGGCTAAGAAGCTTCATCATCATCAGCCTATTGCAGTCCACTGCTGGACATAGGCCTCTCCAGTTGCTCTGGAGGATAAACCCATAATCGCCATGTTGGCGATCACAGGGCGAGCTACACCCTGTGAAAGCTTGGGTCACTGGAGTGAGAAGCTTCTCAAGAAGCCAAGAAGCTTAAATCTAATGAAATCCCGTAGTCGACTTTTACAACGTCCACGGAAGAATGTCTGAAGATAAGCCTCAATAGAAATGGATCGCCAACCCCCCTGCCTAGCGTGGCGATTATGGGAAAATCCTCCAGATGTTTCACCAAGGTGTCGACAACTGGATAGACTTATGTCCAGCTGTGGACTGCAATAGGCGGATGATGATGATAAAGAAATGGATCTTCATTGTTGAAATACGATATCACTCAATCAACAAAAATAATTTATATTCCTACAGGTTTTTACACAGCACTTGGTCAAACTACCACCGACCGGTTCGGAAAGCTTTCACAATCAGGGATCGAATATACAAAGTTATCCTTTTAGCAAGTGGGTATATGAATTCGTAAAACTTCAATATACATTCGATACTAGCCGTACACTATTCTGTAATACATGATATCTGTAATTAAAACGGTTAATGAAACACTCATTACACACTTCGTATCGAGAACCAATTTTTAAACAACAAACACATTATTTCCGCTGCAAAAATTTATGGCGAACCGAATTCGTAGTGTTTTAATTGAAATCACTGGCAAAATGTCATTGATTTACATGAAATGGTGGTTCGTTAGTGCCGTGGTTAAAGCACATGATATGGTGTGTTTGATGAGTAAAATTAAGTATGGTCTTTTTTTTATAGTAGCTCGACAATGCTGCCCTACGACTGATGGAAAGCGAAATAGAAGCCCAAGTCGCTGTCACAACGGGCAAGTAACTGGTCAGTTACCACCGCCATGCCGGCCCTAACCTAGCCCCCCACGAGCTCCGGATCACCGGCAGAAACACGACCCGGAGGTCATTTGGCTGCGGTATTCTATAGGGTGGAGGTCCTTCCCTGGACGGGCGGCTCAATTCGAACGAAGATTCGCTATGCCCTACCTTTCATATAGGAACATGAGAGTATCTAACTATACGACAAACATTCATATTTTTCGTTGCTTTTGGTGGACAAGCAAGCGGGCAGCAAAATACTATCTGCAGGTAGAAAAGAGCTCTCTATAAACCACGTTTAAAGAAGGACACGTCGGCGTCGTAGCGATCGGTCTCTGTGTTAAATAAGATAAATGTTCTCAACGCTTTAAGTTCGAAATCGTAATATGAATTTTCTTATCAAATTTGGATTACCACGGCTAATCTTCTAGTCGTGGTAACGCATTATAAAACACAGGCGCATTCTGTTTCTTCAGGCTTAGAATACGATGGAACTTCAGTTCGACACGACCGGGGAGAGATCAAACGTAGGACTAGAACTTACGGTTGAGGCGCTTTCCGATGCACCAACTATTATAGTACTCGAAAACAGTCCTTACCACATTGACAACAGAATCGATTATACATAACATTCTTCCGTTGTACACCGATACCTCAATGTATTGTAAATATTAGTCCGTAGGAAAGTTCTTCGCGTCTTAGTTCGAGGTCAGTAGGGGAGCCGAGTAGAGGAAATGTCAATTTGACGCCTGATTTAACTTTAATTGACGAATAAGGAGGTCACTAACACTGTTGCTGCGTAGATATCTTGCTGATAACAATAAATGTCAGGACGGGATTTAGCAGGTATTACAGTTAGATAGGACTGGACAAACATCTTTTATGTTTTTGTCGGTGCCATCCGTGTTAAGGTGGCACGACATACAGCTTCCATAGAAAAACGTATGTTGTGGAAAGGCTCTAAGCGCCAGTATTACGTTCGTTCTATTTTTAACCGACTTCTACAAACGAGGAGGTTCTCATTGAAAATTTACCAATAGAAAATTTCAAATTGGTGAAAATTTACCAAGTTACAATATGACTCTGATTTAGTTGTCCTCCTTGGAGGACAAGTCTCTAAGACATCTATACTCAAAATTCATCGATTCTATAATTTAGTCACTTTAATGAACTGTAGAGCACAAAAAACACCAAAATACACTAAAAAGAAGAAAACAATAAAATAATCGATAATTCTTTCCGTTCAACTACCCTCTCTAAATTGATTAATCAACAGTATTTTTTTACATACGGTATATTCTATTGTTTGCTGGTGATGTAAAACCGTCCCCTAAATTCAGCTAAGGCGATCCTTAGCTTAGGAAGCTGTTGTTGAAAAATTGACGTAAATAACTTATGCTAAAAGTCATTGACCTTTCACGCGATGTATTTATCATATGACCGAAGGTATTTACTACAACAATTAGCATCCAATTTGATAGTCTGTGTTGCCATCTCTCACCAGGCAAATGTTAGAGACGGATCAAATATGTATATTGCCACGGATCACGATTATATAGAGAGAGTTACGCAACAAATTAAATCATTACGTAATTATATTAAGTTAAAAATTAATTTGTACTTATGCTTGTCCATTGGAATTGGTTTTCGTTCGTACCTGTAACAGAATAAAATAATTGTTAATATAATGATCGACTTCACATCGAAGGAGTCTTATATCTTTACTTTGCTTATTTTGGATGACATGGAGGTTAAGGGGTCTACGAGTAATGGTCTTATGCAGTTGTTAACTTTTTTACACATATGACAACCCTCATATTGTCTTTGTTTGAAAACGAAACGTATTTTCCGGGGTTTCTGAAACCTTATGTTATAATTATGAAATAGACTAGCGGCCGTATTCACAAACGTTACTATGCGTCGCGCGAACGCACAGGAACCCAAAAACCTATAGGATTTTGGACACTGTGCGTCCGCGTGATGCATAGTAACGTTTGTGAATACGGCCGTAGGTATATTAACAATTAATAACAAATATGTACAAGCTAATCAGGATTAGGGAAATTCCCAAAGGCAGCTTTCACAAATATGGCGTGTGACAGCCGTTGACCACAAAATATCGTAGGAAAAGACAAACCATAGTTACCGACGTCACCTTCCGAACTAGAGATAAGTTCAGTAGGCGTTATCTGATAGATAACCATCAGTAGCCTTATCAGTGATCGCCAACCCGCCTGGAGTGGCGATTATGGGTAAAGCAAAACGTTTGCCCTAAGTGGCAAACAACTGTTCTATGTCCAGCAGTGGGCTGCGATGATGATGACCAAGTGGGACTGTCCCGCTATTGTATTTTCCGCGATGACGCGTGCGTTTGCGCACTCGTTAGCATGCTGGCGACGCGCGAGTGAGTGACAAGTGACCAATGGGCGTCGCATGTTTGCGCATGCGCTGTGTCGACGACCCGCCAACACCAAGCCAGGCATGCTCGATGCGACGAAAGAAACATGCTTTTCCTATTACTACTTTTCTAATCAATGGTCAAATTAAAATCTCGGAGACTTTCTCGACATTCATTTATAGTGCAATTAATGTCAAATTGGAATATTTGGATTGACGGCTACCTAATCAATCTTGTGACATCCAAGCCGAAGTCCCAAACTGAGCCGAAGCTTGTCCTTTGGTACTAGATAATTGATAAACTTACTTAGATACTATTTTTATGCAAGCAAATGCATATTGTACATAGCAAACAGTCAGACCAATACAAACATAGATCCTGTACATTTTCATGTACACAAAATGTTTGTACTGTGCACGGGGATCGAACCCAACCACTGTTTCAGAAGCAACTCTTACACTAACACTAAACTAACCTGGTTGTTTTAGGCTACAGTGTTCCCTTTCCATTTGCAAAACTATTATATTTCTTTATTAAGTATTTGGTATTATGGGGAACACCCAATGATAATAAAAAGGGCTTATTAATAAGCACTTTTTTTTAAATATATATTACCTACGCATAAATGATTACCCTTTCCCCAAAGTTAAGGTAAGCAGAAACGTTTGGGTATGACGCATTAGTATTTCCCTTCCGCCCTTAAGAACCCCGTACGACGACCTACCAACACATTACCTGCGATCAATCAAGCACCCTTAGTGCCTCCAGTACCTTTGACAACCCTTCAAACGTTTTGGCATTTAGGGTTATGTAGGTTATGAGGAAAAACTTTCTTTTTTACTGTCTCCAGATTTTTCTTCTAATGATTTTTTGCAATAACAAGCCTTAGTCCAAAATCACGTTATACTATAATATCAGACAACATCGCATACATTGCTCCGATCCCAAGGTAAGTAGCTTAAGCACTTGTGTTATGGGTATCAGAACAACAAAGGTACCACAAATAAATACTTAAATACAAATATAAACATCCAGACACGGGACAAACACAAGTGTTCATCACACGAATGTCCCGGATGGGAATCGAACCCACGACCCTTGGTTTAGAAGGCAGGGGTCACTCACTACCAATTGAGCCACCGAGACAGTCTATAAACAAGCTAATGATGAATTATGTAAGAAAATTAAAAGTTTTAGCAGAACCCTCTGGTCAAATGTCGACTCGCTCTTAGCCGCTTGTATTTAAATTTTGGCCCTTTTGTGAAGCAGCCTGTTTGGTATTCCGAGTGGACTAATGGATTGGGATTTGGGATTGTTGCTAATATATTTGCCCGAATGACCGAGCAACAAAATATACAAAGAAATAACTGGACAAAACATGCAATAATCATCATCATCAGCAGCCCGTTGCAGTCCACTGCTGGACATAGGCCTCTCCAGTTGTTCGCCACTTAGGGCAAACATCTGAAGGATATACCCACAATCGCCACACTGGGCAGGCGGGTTGGCGATCGCAGGGCGTAGCTTCTCGCTCCGGTGACGTTGCTGCCCGTCATCGGTCTGTAGTATTTAGCTACGCCTTCAATTGTGATGGTTATACCGCCACCAGTCGGTTGCCTGCGCCTCGTTTGCTATTCGGCAGGATGCACCACGGACAAGTGAGGTTGGCTTGGAGCGAAAAGATGATATGACCACCCATCTCATCCCGTGGGTGTCGTAGACGACGACTAAGGGAATATCAGGAAACAAGCAGCAGCGTTTACTTAGGTACAAATACAATCTACTGCGGGAGGTCACTAAGCCGCGTGCCAAGTGTGATTAAAGCAATATCCCCCAAATGACAATTCCCATTAGGGGAGGCCCATGTCCAGCAGTGGATATTTAGACTGATGAGAGTGATGCGTACAAAAATGTTCAAGCCGTCAAACAAACAATGAATTGTACGTCAGATGTTCTATCGACGTGAATCTAATTTGATGTGTACCCACACAAAGTATTCCAACACAATACGCGTTACATTTTAAGTGTGCATATTTGAGGGCGAAGCAAATATTTACATAAAAAAGGTAAAGTGGGCATCGTAAAAACATATTGGGTTCCTTATAAACTAAGTTAATATAATGTAAGTAATGAAATTACTTTTATCAGTCTGCGGTCATATACATCGTGCAATTTGCCATAGTCTTGACAAAACACCATAAAATCTATAAAAAAACGGTTTCTTATAAGTTATACACCAAACAGTTGACTTCATACTAGACTCAAAGATAAATTAAGTTATAATTTATTTTCTTCTATGGTCTTAGCACGGCTGACTTATCGCTTTAAGCAATCTGTTTTACACAACCTTCGGCTGTGCTGTCAATAATTAATCAAAGGTCCTATCAACAATTTCTTTACGGAACTTTAATAAATATGATGCCTTCGGTAGACAATAGGTGTTTTATTGAATAATAAACAACGGTTGTATGGACGTCGGAAGCACTATGCTCTATGGTTGATTTATTTGACGTTTTTGGCGGATTCTCTTTGGCCGGAGGTGCGGAGATGCATTGTGGTCTTGATATTTATGGTATTGTAAACTAGTAAATAACATACATTGTTGTTGGGGGCCACGTTTGGGCTGAGGTGAAATGGGGTTAACTCTCTCTCTATATAAGACTAGCAGCCCGTACCGGCTTCGCACGGGGTAGACAATTATATTGTTCAAATTTTACTAAGGATCCCAAATTTTTTCAAAATGAAATGTAGCCTATGTAGCCAAATTGGAAGAATGTAGCATTCTATTGGTGAAAGAATTTTTTAAATCGGCCCAGTACTTTTTGAGCCTACTCATTACAAACATACAAAAATAGGTACAAATCTTTCCTCTTTATAATTTTAGTATAGATAGAGAGATATTGATTATACAAACAATTACAGAATTATGTATTACAGACATCTTGTATAAAATTTAGGCGGTTTTATCGCTAGTTAGCGATCTCTACCTAACAACCTTGAGGTAGAGGAAGTGTAAAGAGAGGGGCAACGTCGTGCAAACATAAGTATTAACTGTTTTCATCCACATTTGAACTCGATTCAACGATGGTACCACAAATACATATAACTTAAGTGTAATATGAACACTTAGGCACGGTAACCTTTTTTAAACTTTACATTAAAGTGCTGTTAGGGAAAATATTGTAACGTTTAGTAACTTTTTTAGTACTTTCGTCATTATCGTCCAATAATTTACAGAAATTAGGCACTAACCATTGTTCATTTTATTTAATACTATCTATTTTTCCTAATAAAACGACCACAGAGCTTATTCTCCGGAAAGTATCAAAATAATAATGATTCTTTAATTGCATAGGTATTATTCACCATCGGTTCAGAACGCAGTATTTTGCGGAGAATTCACTAGCAAGAAGTGGATGTCTTTAAAATAATGAACATACTCTAAGTTACATTGACGACAAAGCGGCTTCATATCGTCAAAACATCAAGCTACTACAAGTCTTCAAAATTTAATCTACCACCGGCTAGAACGCATTGTATCGAGAAGATACTGGCGAGAAACTCTTTCAGTTGTTTATTCTTCAAAAGAATGAACGACCATACTCTAAGTTACATTGACAACAAAACGACTAATAGAGGCAGGTTCATCGCCCCGCCAGTCGGGTAAACGCGAATTTAAATAATGGCCGCGAGAGTTGGCTAATCGCAGTGAAAGGATGCGCCGCTGAAGCTGAAAAGCGGCGCAAGGGGTGAGCGGCGGCGGGTACGAAAGCGGTTGAAAGTTAGACGCCAAGAAACTGCAGCGATGAATGACAGGTAACCAGATGTTTGTTCCTCTTTCACGTAACAACCAACGAACTTAATGAATTTTCACAGTGATATACCTCAGACATCAGATTAACATAGGCATTTAATTTAATATCTATATGTGTATGGTGTCCTATGTCCAGCAGTGGACTGACACGGGCTGATGATGATGTGTATGGTGATGGTCCCACAAAATTGGAACCTGACAAAAACCACAGCTCAAATCTTACACATTGACAACGCAATCACTTAACATCCAGATCACTTCTTCAAACTCGTTAACAATAACAAATTGTTGAGCGCTGGCTGGCTTACTGAGCGCGGCAGTGACACGCGGGCCCCCATCCATCACGATGCGTGAGCTGAACCTCTCATTAACTTGAGTACTCGCGGGCTAATCCCGAGCCTCTCGAGTACGTCGCGGAGTGATCAGGGAGTGCTGTGCCGTCCTAGATATGCGCGTCTTGAAGGCGGTTAACACACTGCCACGAACCGCGCTGCATGTCGCGTGTTGACCGACGCGTGTACATGCAGCGCAGATCTGATTAGTATTGGAGGAAATTGGTAAGTCTAGCTCAAGTTGAGCCGTATTTTTTTTATAGTAGCTCGACATAAGGGTTTTCTTGCGCCTGATGGAAAGCGAAAGAGAAAGCCCAAGTGGCTGTGACAATGGGCAAGTAACTGGTCAGTTAACTGTCAGTTGCCACCGCTATGCCGGCCGAACCCTAACCCCCCACGAGCTCCGAAGACCCTACTCACGGCAGAAACACGACCCGGAGGTCATTTGGCTGCGGTATTCTATAGGGTGTTTCAATCGCTCCCAATGCTCGTTCCAGTTCTATGCACCTTCAGCGCCTCAGTTCTGTTTAAAATTAGGAGCTAGGCTTTTGTTATTTCTTTATCAACGTCATTGATACTACATTCCATTGCCATAGATTCTTTTTCTTTTCTTTTATAGTAGCTCGACATAATGGCTTCCCTACGCCTGATGGAAAGCGAAAGAGAAGCCCAAGTCGCCGTGACAAAGGGCAAGTAACTGGTTAGTTACCTGTTAAATTGAGAAGTCTAGCTCAAATTAAGCCGTATTTGCTAACGGCTAAACTATGGAACTCTTTGCCGAGCTCCTTGTTCCGTGAGAGATGTACAACCGATATTTAAGGCGAGAGTGAATTGTTTTTTGTTAGGTAAACGCGCCCCATTGTAGACTGAAATACCCTTCAGGCGAATCACAGTCAAGCGAATACCCATTTTCGAATTTAAAAAGCAACGTTAGAACATGCATTGACGCGTCCTACGCGGCGTGACTCGTGGCAGTGTGTTATTCGCCAAAGATACGCTGTTGTTTCACTTCAAAGACTATTTGCGTCGCGAGTCATTCATGGTTATGTTCGCTCCGATAATTTATTCCGAAGTCTGCAAAGGGGTTGAAGAATTTGATTGCTCAAATCGATACTCGTGAAACTGTGTGTTCATGGTTATTGTAAAGTGATGTTAACGAGTGACATACATAAAAAGAAACAGTTTTTCTATTAAATACAAATGTGTAAGCATTTTTGTGTGTCGACAATTGCTAGTGCGCTATGGAGTCTCTACAAAACCAAGATTGATTTTACTTGGTGTCTTGGCCAAACCAAAGCTGTAAAAGTGGCAGTGACACAATGCATCAGAACATGTGTTGATTCTGCTTCTGATATATCTTGCCTCTCTTGTGCATAATTATTAATTTTCGTTATGAGAGTCGGACTATGAGAGATGAAAAAAAAATGTACTAGTCCGAACTATTCCCGTCATCACTTACTCCCGTAAAAACGCCTCACCGAGTGAGGACTCACTTAATTTATAACTTTGTACCTTTTAGTCTAATATAGAAATAAAAAAATACGTGTCTTTTATTTTTGAATAAGCTAAAAGACGGACTAATTACAATTTTTAGCCATAATAGCCATGCAACAATGACTTCGTGTCACAAATATGTTTACATTTGAATACAAAAAACATTGTATTTATTAAAGCGCCACATTAATGACGTATTGTTCATTGTTAAGGTAAATTTTTGCCACACCAAACCGTCTCCATGCAAGAGTACGGGGATTTGCGTTATTTTTTTTTTATAGTAGCTCGACATAATGGCTTCCCTACGCCTGATGAAAAGCAAAAGAGAAGCTCAAGTCGCTGTGACAACTGACAAGTAACTGGTTAGTTACCTGTCAGTTGCCACTGCCATGCCGGCCCAACCCTAACCCCCCATGAGCTCCGGAGACCCTACTCACCAGCAGAAACACGACCCGGAGGTCATTTGGCTGCGGTATTCTATAGGGTGGAGGTCCTTCCCCGGACGGGCAGCTCAATTCGAGCAAAGATTCGCTATGCCCTACCTCTCTACGTTAGTCACCACGCCTACGCCTGGCAGGCAGGTTTGTGACCGCAGTAGACTTCTGTACCCAGGTAAACGCTGCTAGCCGTGTCTTAATATTCTCTTATAGTCTGGCCGCTGAGAGAATGCGTTTTTGACAGGTCGTGACAAAATAGGCGATATAACTATGATACAATTTAAGGCAGAATTTCACATAACTTTTATTGACCTCATCAACGAGTGAAAACACGAATAATTATGCCAACTCACAATAAGCGTATTAATTTAGGAAAAAAATATTGACAGTTACAGACTGACAGAAATATATTGAAATGTCACAAACGCATTCTTTGTTGTATTCTAAGACACACGTCACACATGGACAGATTTTATTTTTAGACGTTTTTTGGAGTAGCGTATGCATCCCATATGTTGGGATTGTATTGGATGATTGACGTAATATCCCAAAACGTCCTTAATATGTGAATCACGCGTAAGTAATATTCAGAGAAAGCGTAAAATTTTACGGAAATTAAATCGGCGTCAACGCTCGCAGTCAGAAAATTCTCGAAAAATGATCGTGCAAAAAGTATAAAATGCGCTTCATTCATCCATTAAGGGAATTTTAATTGCATTGTTCTTGATAAAATCTTGTATATTATACTACTTGTTTACATATTTATAATAATTCGTCGGTTAATAGTGGCTTAAAATCAACTGTTATCATATTATATTTGCTACATGGTTTACATTACTTCATCCGTGTGTAATGCTTTTTGATATTTTTTGTCATATTTATCTATTTATTTGTCAGACACAGTAGAAATACAGTACATTAACTTATAGTGATACAAGCTATATAACTTACGGGTATGTAAGGAAGCCACCCTCACCTGCTCGTGGTGCATCCTGCTGAATAACGAACGAGGCGCTGGCAACAGACTGGTGGCGGTATAACCATCACAATTGAAGGCGTAGCTAAATACCACAGACCGATGACGGGCAGCAGCGTCACCGGAGCAAGGAGCTACGCCCTGCGATCGCCTTGCTTGACTAACATGTGTGAAGAGCATGTCTCGGCGATGTCGAATGTTATTAACAAATTATGGTAAACTAGGGGAGAAACAGACTAAGAAATATATTTTAACAAAATAAACAGACGGCCAGGTAGGACAGTTTAGTCCCTCGTCCCGAGAAATTTAGTACAGATATAATTTTTAGAAAACCCCCAATACACCAGCTTGTTAAGCGATAAACAATATCTCCCTCCCCAGACCAGAAACTACAATTTAACAGGTGAAGGGCCCAGACGATCCGTCGTTAAGCAAAACGAAATATGATATTCGGAGTCAACCGGACAGCGGTTGGGGAAAGTTTTAATTTGAAATTGAAAACGCTAGTCGAGATGCGGCGGGTGTTTGTTAGCGGGCGACAGTTGTGCGTTACGAGATCAACTTTGACAAAGGGCTCGATGCTCCAACAGATTTAATGCATTGCATTAACGCTATGGTGACCGCAGTAGGTTTTATTATATAGTGACTCGACATAATGGCTTCTCTACGCCTGATGGAATGCGAAAGAGAAACAAGTCGCTGTGACAACGGGCAAGTAACTGGTCAGTTACCTGTCAGTTGCCACCGCCATGCCGGCCCAACCCCAACCCCCCACGAGCTCCGGAAACCACTCACCAACAGGAACATGACCCGGAGGTCATTTGGCTGCGGTATTCTATAGGGTGGCGGTCCTTCCCCGGGCGGGCAGCTCAATTCGAGCGAAGATTCGCTATGCCCTACCTCTCTTCAATGTATGTACAGAAACTTTGTTATCTCGATATCTTTAAGTAAACGAACAAAATGTATTCGTTCGTTCATAAATCAAAGCCTATGTGTAAATTTGCATTTATAATATTGGTAGGATCATTTCGACGTCTATCTAAACACTATCCGTTTGAGTTTATAACCGTGAAAACGGGCCTTTGAAACGGCGCCAAAATGGTGCAATCCCGTTAACGTTTACTACCGCGGTCGACTTATTCCAAAAGTTACTTCAAGTTTGTTGAAATGGCGTCTAGTCGTCATTTTTTTTATGTTAACAATGTTTTAACGACAATAATAATAGGTCGCTTGTCGCCACACTAATCTACTATCTGCATGACCTAAAGGTTGACTGGTAGAGAATAGCCTAGCATTAAGGTCCCCTTTTGTACATCAGACTGGCTCCGCGGCTCAATTGGTAGTGACCCCTGCCTTCTGAACTAAGGGTCGTGAGTTCGATTCCCACTCGGGACAAGCATTCGTGTGATGAACACTTGTGTTTGTCCCGTGTCTGGGTGTTTATATTTGTATTAAAGTAATTAATTGTGGTATCTTCGTTGTTCTGATACCCATAACACAAGTGCTAAAGCTACTTACTATGGGATCGGAGCATGTATGTGATGTTGTCTGATTTATTTTAAAAAATACAAAATTTAAATAAATAAAGTATACTATACATTTAACCTTTTCAACGCCGCAGTATATATAAAGCCTTGTCTCAGACAATACCAGCGCTCGGCGTCTGCGTTAAGACCTTCGTCTCCTTTGTGCCCTATTGTCGCTTGTGTCAATATGGGACGACATATTTCATTATAAATTACGTGACGTTATTGGTCACACGTTGTCCATTATGTTGTGCAGTTAGGGCAGATATGGTACAACATTAAAGTGGGTTAATGTCGTAGTAAATATCAGACAACATAAGAAATATTGACCGATCCCAAAATGCAAGGATTTGTGTTAAGGAAATCGGAGTAACGAAGATACCCCAAATACACAAGAACGATCAGTTTGCATTGGTCTAGGTGTTTGCTAGTATAATATATTTTTTATTGACATACTAGCTTTTGCCCGCGGCTTCGCTCGCGTTAAATTCGGGGTTAATGCTCCATACAAACTTCCACCCCCCATTTTAGGGAAGTGCCCCCCACTTCCCTAAAATGGGGGGTGGAAGTAGAAAGGGGCAAAAAGTAGCTTAGGTTACTCTCCATCCCTTCAACAGGCTCCACTTAAAAAATCACGTCAATTCGTCGCTCTGTTTTGCCGTGAAAGAAAGACAACGATAAAGGACAGACACACTTTCCCATTTATAATATTAAGTATGGATGTTTCCTCCTCCCTAAAATATCGGATCGTTTAAAAGAAGCGTGAAGAAGCATCTTGCGTGCCTACAAGCCAATTGGATTGTTATCAGAGCCAATTGGAGGCTTCAAAGCTTTCTGTCCGGCGAAAAGAAGCCACAATGCTGAGTCCATAGCAAGAGCTCCAGGAACTCATTCCGGCGGCGTCAGATTCACTTCGCCAAATGGATATTGAACTTTGAGGACTACCTCAGAAGCCTCAGAAGTAAACCATGGGATAAGATAATGAATGCCCAGTCAATATGGTAAAAAAGGTTCAAGACAACCCTGTGTGACATTCAAAAGCTTCGCAACGTCACCATTTTCAGATGGAAAATGCGGAATGCTTTGAAATACCAATTTCCCAGCCAAAATGTGTGCACACAACACATTAATTGCGCGATGAGTGCCAGCCAATCTGCACAGAACGACAAAAGTTACCAAATTATACCGACTGGGAATCACGCTCGCAACTTTCTGTATCACAGGATTTTTGGGCATTTATTTATGTGTATTGTTACTGTGGGATTTGACTATGAAGTACTTTGAACCAGCAGATTAACGGATTGACAATACGTTCACTAGGCCCGTTGACTTTATTTACAAGCAAGTACGTTTAGAATACAAGGCAAACTGGAACATGCTCGTTTCCAATGGAGACACCGGTTCGTAAACATGATGACGTAAGATAAGATATATTTAGGTAAATAGACACCATCAAATACATTGCTTTGATCCCAAAGTAGCTTGTGTATGTTATGAATGAGTATCAGAAAAACGAAGGTACTAAGTACAAATATAATATTCTTCTTCTATACTTATAATAAATCTGTAGAGTGGTCAATTCTGTACATGAAATATTTTTTCAAAATAACTATCAGGGGGTGATTAGTGATCGATACTGATGCCAAAACCACACCATTCTTCCCCACACAAAAGTAACCTCTTCAAAGTCTTGAAACACATATTGTAGCAGGTCGATAGAGCAGCAATCCATAGACAAAAGCCGGGAGAAGAGAGCCTTTGTGCCCCATTGTCGCCGCGTCAATATACAGGGCGACATATTTCATTATACCCGTATTAGTTAGCGACACAGTTTCTGTGACGGTGTGGATGGGAAATGTGAAGCGGGGACGTTGGATGAAGGGAAGAATTTAATTAGGAACTTGGTACGTTTCTGGCAGTTTTTTTTTAGAGGCAACCAGATCTCTTCACTGTCTATCGTTCACACCGTAAAAAGTAGGATATAGCTGTGTAGCTTTTGTGAATTCTACATAATAGCACGATAGAAAAACAACAATAAAAATATCGGCCATTTGTGTGTGCGGTGAATTTCGGGAGAACAACTTGCACCTGATAACGAAATAAATCAAGGAAACAACAATTTCGATATTAGTTAACTATACAGACATATTTTGTTGATGGCAACCATGCCATGCATTCTAATGTCTGGTTACCATTTACAAAAAAAAAATATATTAAGATACTTTTTGCTTAACGACCAACCTCGTCCTCATAATATTGCCTCATAATATTGTGTTGTTAAACACCCGAAACATAGAAAGTAAATCTTCGTTTCCTAAATTTACTTAAAAGGAAATCGAATTCCTAACTAGGCCAAAACGGTCATCTATCAGAGAGCTTAATGTCAATTTGACTTCAATGTAAACAAACGACACGCTGTGTGCACCCTTTGGTTGGACTTATAGACAGATAGACAGTTTAATGGTACATATATATATATATATATATGTGTGGTATGGTGGTAATAAACTTGTGGACATTCTAGGCGGTTTAATTTTTGTTTGATTATGGTGAATCTATAAATAAGTATAAAAGAAGATGTCCTACCTGAGGTATAAACGCACAGCCGAAACCTTACTGAAGTGAATGCGTCGAAATTTTGAAATGATTTTTCAAAATCCACCCTCTAGAGGAGAAAAATATGGGTTGGAAGTATGTATGAAACTTCCAACTTATTTTGATGAAATTTAGCACAGACAATCTTTAGACCATGAGAAAGGCTACCTTTTATTGCGAAAAAAGGGATGAAGAAACACTTTTGTGACACACCTACTTGAACGCGGGCGGGGCGAAACGCACAGCTATCTTCATATAAATTGTATGAAGAAGAATAACTTATATGCATCGACAAAAAATACATCATTTGTATAAATCATGTTCCTTATTCTAAGAATACATTTAGGTTTCAAGACTTTCAAGACATCGTATAAAAATAAACAATGAAGTAATTGACAGCATGACCTCTGCACATGCAGTTTAGAGGTCGTCTTCTGTCACACCAGGAAACGTCTGGCCGTCTGCAATCCTTGATGCATTTTCCTCCAGGACGGCCTGATGTCATCAGAAGATTGCACACTGAATGGATTATGTGCAATGTGCATGTAGCAACAGCATCCGTCAAATTTCAAGGTACGTACATTTTATCATCGTTATTATCTATTTCCTTATTTGAGTCTGACTATATTTTGACTACGTCATGCACAACATAATAATTATGCTCTTCTTCCACTCGGACTGAGGAAGCGTTTTAATTAATGGTTCAGGTTTGGGTATTCTGGAAGACGTCTTCAGATAAAAACTTTTGTAGAAGTCGTTACTTGTTGAGAAGTTCAAGAACGAGCTATTTGTTGTATCCTGTATCTAGTTTTTACTAGATACAGGATACAACAAATAACTCGTTCAGACATTAGCCTATTGCAGTCCACTGCTGGAAACAGGCCGTTCCAATCGTTCGACCTGCGATCGAACCTGGGCTTCCCGCATCCAGATCTGCCTAGCCATCTTGCACAAATGGTCACTCTCACTGGCCTGAGGACTTCCTACATTACGTTATTCAAGAAGCCGTTTCTAACCATGAACTCATTTATGCTAACGGTTGCCGGTTCTGCGGCACATGACCAGACTACTGGCACTTCGTTGTGAGATAGTAACCGTTTACCATCATTAATCAGTAAAAAAAAACTTCAACTGGCTAATCTTAATCATGATCATCATGTCGTATGGCTTTTCTGTGTTCAAGACCTCACAAGTCAATATCTAGCCAATCTATCGCAGCCGGAGTGAGTTCATGGAGCTCACACATTCCGCCAGGAATAACCTAATCTTAATTGTCACATTGATTTAAATACTTCGTAACCAAACACTTCATTACAAAATGTATGTTTACATTTAACCGCGACATTTTTATTCAACCAACACTTGGTGTAAGAGCGTCGTAAAATAAACAAATCTCACAAAAAATACTTAGTGTACACATGATAACGTAACCCTTCTAATCCAGCCGTATCTGTCTGAGGAACAACTAAATTGAATTAACACTCCGGAGGCCTCGCGGTCGCTCAGACCGCACCACAGACGAGTGTAATGCAGTAAATCATCTCTTGACCGACTGTAGTAACTTTTCATTAAGTGAAGATAATTCATTATTTATTTAGATATAAAATGTGTGTATTTATAACGGAGCGACATAGTCTATGTTGACTAAGCTTCTTTAAAATAACTCTTCATTACTGGTGTATACAGACAAGGTTTTCGTGGCACACAATCTACGAAATTCGTGTGGGTTTCGGATTTAGAATAGGACCACCCCATCTCATTCCGTGGGTGCCGTAGAGGATAAGTAAGGGAATATCGGGAAACGGGCAACAGCGTTTATCTGAGTGCAAATAAACCTACTACTAAGGCAATTCTCCCAAATGAAAATATCAAACCAACTGACCCAAACGTTCACATGATGACGATACATATGACAAAAAACTACAAAAATACGATGTGTCTTATTTTGCCACGAGCGCCATCTATTAGGCGAAATACGAGCACAGAAGTGTAGATAGTTTCAAATGGCAGGACGATTTTATGCACTAAATACTAATTTATACCAATATATAAACTCAGCATTGTAGAGGTCTATGTCCAGCAGTGGACTGCAAAAGGTTGATGATGGTACTTACTAATTTTTAAAGGTTAATTTCCCGCAGATAACCCGTTGAATTCTTTAGCGAATTCAAAGAGTTGTCATAAATTTGTTTTTGGAAAAGTCAATTACACAATCACATTGCGACATTTTCACTTATATTATCATATCCGTCCACCATGATTGAATAAAAACAAGGAACCGTCAATACAAACAAACGCTCCGATGGAGTTACCTTGTGTACACACGATAATTCAACCCTTTAATGCTACGCGCCTGTCTCGCCGCGAGACAGCCAAATTGAATTAACACTAGCGACATCTCGGGCTTTAGATAAGATTGCACCCCAATGCATTCATTTGCAGTGTAGCCGTTTTTCTTTTTCGTAGTCCAGACATTGTTCTAATATTTATGTAAGCATAAATTAATATCCTGTCCTAGGTTTATAGATCTCTTTAAATAACAGGGGCATACAAAACTGTGTGCCATGCTATATACATGTAAAATTAACTTTGACTAGATAAGTTAAGATTTTAGTAGCATACATTTTAAGATTGAGAGATGCCTTAAAAGTAGTACAAGATAGGTAGATAGATGTTTTTATAGCACAAAAAGCAAATACTGCAGGCATGTATGTAGTATGGCTGGCATACACGGGCTAGAAATAAACGGAATTTATGAAAGAAGATGTTTTAATAGAGCGATGTGATATTGATTGAGTTTATTTGTTCATTTTATCATCATAATCGCAAAAAAAAGAATAAGTATTACTCATACTAAACTACTGCAGGTATCTGGGTAATAAATGTTTTACTTCTTAATCATTTGTTATTAAGTGAACATATGTGCATAAATAGGCAAGTTTTGCACAAGTGTTGCGATGGCAAGTAATAAACAAGTCTATTATTAAGCTACGATTAACGTGAATTATTTATCGTGATTGAAATTTAAAAAATCAAACTGTAAGGTTATGACTAATATAATCTTCTATGTATTAAAAAGTAGGTAGTCGATAGTGTACACAACTGTTTCACTGTAAACCCTATACACTGTAACGCAGGCATTAGAGGGGTAACCACACTGCCGTAATTACTCGCTTAGCGGTAAATAAATACTTAATGTAAAATACTAATTTGCAGATCTGCGCAAGACGTTCTAAACTAAACACTAAATGTATACGGTATACGGTAATAAATCAAAATTTAGAAACATACATTTATGAATAAAATCTACGACTGGATTACCATGCTAAGTATTATGAACATTTTGACTGCCTCATTACTTAAGTAGTCTGAAGGACCACCTGACAACCGAAAGTCCCGGGTTCGAATGCCGGTTCGGACCAAAGAACTGAGATTTTCTTTAAAGAAATTAATTAATAACAGTTTAGAGTCATGCATCAGAAAGCACGTTAAGTCGATGGTTCTGCGCTTGATCTCTGTCCGATCGTGTCAAACTGCACTTTGTGTAGCAGTAGCAACTACTTTGTTTATTATGATGACACAATTAGTCATATTGTGTTGCCTACAGCAAAGATACAAGACTATCCGTGGAGTTAATCGAGAAATAAACCTTTTGGCTCGATATCGAGTATTCTAGAAGAATTACATTCATACATACATACATTAATATCTGGTACTCATATTGCAATGGAAAACCTTAGTTTCAGAACAGGCGGCACTGTTTTCATTTATCAGATTACTATTATAATCCCGGCTTTGTCTCAGCAAACAGCAAAAACCGATTAAGCCACTGCAAAACCTATTTATAACATTAGCGTATCGGCGTGCGGTATGCGGGATTATCTCGCGGGTCTGCGGGACCGCGGGTCTCACGGACCGACGCGTTTTAGGGTTACGGTCAGACCCGCAATTGTTTGTCTCGCATGACCGGCCCGTTCATTGGTTCCCGTTCGATTATGTTCACCGGAATGGCGATGGGACGTTGAGGCCCGGTATTCATTTGTTTTGTACGGTAGGTTAAGCTAATGCGTGAGGTGTTTAGATTGAATTGATACGGTGATGGTTTTTTTGATCCTGCGGGATGTTTGAAAAGAGTAAAGAGAAGTATTAGTGGACTGAATTTCGTACCAACGAGTATATAGTTCGAGAACTCGGCATCAAGTAGCTTTTTATCGTTTTTGGTACAGTCCCGTTTCCTTACTTTCTTTGGTCACAAATGCCGCCGTGGCCATTGAGCGAGTTGTGGTCCTTTTTTATAATACGAGCATTCAGGATGACGTCATTTCACCTGATGGTAAGCGGTCGTGAGGTCAAAACGTAAGGTCGAACGGCAAAACCACCGCGCCTGTCGCCCTCACCCTGAAGGCCAACTGAGATGCTGTTTCACACCCCGCCTAAAAAACCCAGGAATGTAAGAGGAAGGAAACACATGAGCTGGAAGGGCATTCCATGACTTAATGGCGCGGGGCAGGAACGAGCAACTAACCCTCTTGGTGCGCGTCACTATCGCCAGAATGGTAAACGGATGACAACACTATCCAGCACGTGTTGTTCTGGAGTGGAAAGGAGAGGATGGGATCAGTTGGAATAACTCTTCGGAGCATTCCTCATTGTAGAGACGGTCCTTTTTATTTATAAAAAAGAGGGTTCAGTAGGAGGATGACCTCACTCCACCTGATGGTAAGCAGTCCTGGGAAAGGTTGAGTGTACCAGTAACTCAACCTTGAGTGGTCACGAGGGAGATCAGTTTGCTGCTTTTGCTATATAACTAACTAACACCTACGCATATAAATCTCGTTAACAGTTTTCCAAACGTGCATAATATAAAATCATAGGTGCATAGGATGCGCGCGCGCACGCCGGAAGCGCGCACTCTTCCGCGGCTACTTCCGGCCGCCATTGAACCGGCAATTTTGCGATGGTAACTGGCAACTTAGCACATCTGGTTGTATGCAACTGTGTTATTGTTGTAAAGCTTACAACATTTTAATATGTATGTATGTACTAGATTTTTTCTTATAATACTAGCGTCCCGCCCTCGCTTCGCCTCGGATATTTTAGACAAATATTTCATAGGGTTACATTATTGGCTATTTAGTAAGGATTCCTTATTATCATTCCGTTGTTCACCACTTAGGCAAACATTTGGAGGGTATACCCATAACCACCACGCTGGGCAGGCGGGTTGGCGATCGCAGGGCGTAGCTTCTAGCTCCGGTCACGCTGCTGCCCGTCACCGGTCTGTGGTATTTAGCTACGCCTTCAATTGTGATGGTTATACCGCCACCAGTCGGTTGCTAGCGCGTCGTTTGTTATTCGGCAGGATGTACCACGGGCAGGTGAAGTTGGCTTGGAGCGACAAAATGATAGGCCGCTCCCTTACAGGATTCCTCATATTTTCTCGCAATAGAAGGCCTATGTTTTGCTTTGCGTTAAAGTGCATTAGTCGGGTTCGTACCCGCACAGTACAATCATTTGTGTGTAACATATATTACATTTCTGCTTCAGTTATTCCGTGAACTAGAGATATGCAAGAATTTCTGTTGGAAATTAACAAGCAATAGCTACATTAAATTTAGCCAAAGCCAATATTGAATGTCTAGATTTCTCCTGCACCGAAACTTCTCAAGGAGCGTTGTATCTTCCGGACAGCAAATTTTCCGGTTTTCATCGGACACCGGACATCTAGTTAGCTTTGACCGCACTGTAGCTCCGGGGTATAGATTGTTAATGAGGTAAAAAAAAAACTGTCTGCCGTACTAGTCTGCTTACTACGGACCTTTTTTTATGTAACTCTTTTATGATTATATTTACCAACAGTATTAAAAAGCGTTCGTTTTACACAGATACAACAAATTGCAATAAAAGTTTTGATTGAAACAAACAAATTTTGACAAAACAACATCGTATGTGTCGCTAAGCTAAATAAATGCTATTTTAAGGTGGACTGGACCAATAGAGTAAAGCTTTTTTAGCCTAAAACTGATAAAATCGAATCGACGGGTAAAAGCCCTTAATAATTGAATTGAAAATAAAATAACTCTTTCATAATATCAACGGGTGAATAATACTCGCCATCTTCAGTACAAAACAAAGGCTCTATTAATCTAATTAAAATGAGAGAATTTATTCAGCATCTCGTACAGTCGGATGTCGCCATGAAATTGTGCTCCTTACATTTTCGCGGTACAGTTGACGTCGAAATATTGGACATCATGTCTTTTTGTTAGTTTCCAAAAGACTTCGCTTTAACAGGTTCCCTGTCCCGTGTATCACATTTGATACATTAAAATTCTATTATGTCTGGACGGTTGTTCAGTAGTGGACTGCAATATGCTGATGATGATGATGATGATAACTGTTTTAATGTGTCAAATTAGGTGAATGAAAAACAACAAAATAGATACTATTTAATACACATACGCTGTCAACTCACACACCAAAACTGGCACTTGTTAGCTTTATAAGTTGGAATTTTTGTAGTATTTATTATACTCTGTTACTATTATAATTATAATTGTTTTTGGTTACCCAAGATACAGGCTAAGCCTAGTTTGGGATCCCCTGTTCCATTCATTACTCCTTAGACTTGCAATTTATATAATTTTTAAGTTTAAACTACCATCAACTATAGGAGTCTAGGTATGTTTTTGTGATAATAATAAAGCATTTTTGACTGGCTCGTTGGCTCATTTGGTAGTGACCTCTGCCCTCTGAGCCAAGGGTCGTGGGTTCGACTCCCGCACAGTACAAACATTTGTGGTCATGAACATGTCTGTTTGTATTGGTCTGGGTGTTTTCTATCTTTAATATTATGTACCTATTTATTTACAAAAAAATGTATCTAAGTTTATCAGATGTCTAGTACCCATAGTACAAGCTTCGGCTTGGTTTTGGGGCTAGGTGGCGCTGTGTGGCCCAGCGTGGCATGTCTTGGGTTATTTATTTATTTTTCATTTTCATAGCCAGAAAGGTTTGACAGTAAGTGTTTTTCCTCCAACACCGATATCCTGCCGACTGTACAATAACTCTTGCCAGGCTCTAATAACGCCGTTATCAGCTCGCGGCAGGCGCTGTTGATACAATATAATTAGTCTGTCTGTTTGTACGGCGACAGCTGTACTGCGCTGCACTGAGAAGTCCATTCCGACTTCGAATTATCGGAAATGTTAATTAATTTGCTTCATTATGGTAATAGTAAGGACTTGTGTAGTGGGAGAAACGTGAAATTGTATGCATCAAAACCGAGAGAAGGTTTTTGCTATGTAATTGTAACTACAACAGATATTTAGGTAGGTAATAGGTACAGACATCCACAAAATTCACGAGATAGGCACAGCGAATCTTCGCTCGTTGAGCTGCCCGTCCGGGGAAGGATCTCCACCCTATATAGCATACCGCAGCCTAATAACCTCCGGGTCGTGTTTCTGCCGGTGAGTAAGATTTCCAGAGCTCGTGGGGGGCTAGGGTTGTGCTGGCATGGCGGTGGCAACTGATAAGTTACTTACCCGTTATCACAGCGACTTCGGCTTCTTTTTCGCTTTTCATCAGGCGTAGCGAAGCCATTCAAATCACAGATAATGGACTCAATGTATTGGGCACTTAATTAAAAATCAGACATCACATATAATTAGTCCCTACTACGGCAATACAAATACAAATAAATTTATTTGCTTGAATGTGGTACAATACCGGTGTTACATATTCATGAGGTCCGCACAATTCACCAGAAGCTGGCATGCAAAAATTTTAACTTACGAAGCTATTTAACAATTGATCAAAATAAATGTATTTTAATGTAAGGTATTTAGAAGATGTCAGTTTTTAATATTTAAATAATGTCCAATAGGTTAAGTTTCTCCTATTGTTGCCTTTTGAACCAAGAGGTTCAAATTCCAACCGGGACACGAATTCGTGTGTTTCATTTGTATTTCTATTTGTTGGTATGGGTGTTCTATTTGTTTTTAAGTGGATATATGTCATACCTTCGTTGTTCCACCCATAACAAGTGCTTAAACTGCTTGCTTTGAAATTGGAACAATGTCCCATAATGTGATGTTTTTCGAAAATTATTTATTTATTGTTACGCAATACTAAAAACGCCTGCTAAAAATAGCAAACACCAATTAATTGTCCATCATTACTCCAAAAGCCAAATCTAAATTTAATTACAATGCAATTACTATAATAAACGATTAGACATAATGACCTGCATGCAACGCATAATTTCCGATTAGGTCAAGTTTGTTCGAAACTGCTTGGTCAAACGAGCGAAGACACAAGTGATTGGGGTCAAACATGCTCTTGAAATGCTAAATTGACAATGACTGATTGGTCACAATAATTATAAACATGGCCTTGTTATTAGGAGAGTCGAATGTAGTTTTGATATTTATAGATCGACTAGAAGTGCCAGCGACTTCGTTCGCATGGAATATTTGTTATATAGCCTAAAGCCTTCCTCGATAAATGGTCTATTCAACACAAAAATAATTTTTCAATTCGGACCAGTAGTTCCTGAGATTAGCGCGTTCAAACAAACTAACAAACTCTTCAACTTTATAATATTAGTATAGACTAGCTTTTGCCCGCGACTTCGTCCGCGTGTTTAAATTTATACATACAAAAGTTTTTTCCCGCTAACTCCCGTTCCCGTGGGAATTTCTCAAAATACAGCCATAACTAAACTTTATATTTACTAAGGTACCTGCATGCCAAATTTCAAGCGTCTAACTTAAGCGGTTTAGATTTTTCATACAAAAGGATTTTCCCGCTAATTCCCGTTCCCGTGGGAATTTCGGGAATTCCTTTCTTAGTGCACCCCTACGGTACCTAAGCTACGTCCCTTCCAAATTTCAAGTGCCTACGTTTAGCCGTTTGGGCTGTGCGTTGATATGTCAGTCAGTCAGTCAGTCAGTCAGTTTCTCCTTTTATATATATATATATAATATATATAAGATATAGATATAGATTAAAAGATAGATAAATAGATAGTAACACAAACTGTTCGTTTGGTTTCCGGATTTAGAACAGGACCCATCTTATCCAGTGGGTGTTGTAGGAGACGACTAAGGGAATATCAGGGAACGGGCAGCGTTTATCTGGGTAAATGAAACCTACTGCGGTCACCAACCCGCCTGCCAAGCGTGCTGACTAAGGCATATTCCCCAAATAGCAATAGGGATGTTTTGGGGTCAAATAATTACATTATATTTAGTCAGTATTTTAGATTATAAAAATGTATTGGACACGATTTTTCCTTTTTTCATTCAAATAAAAAATAGCAAAGATACAAGGCATCAAAAGTTAGGCGTGGGAGTCTTTGCAGTCACTCCGTCCCGTAAAAATGCCTCACCGAGTGACGTCACGCGTAATTTCAACGGGCTATGCCTTTGTAATTTTTAGTCTAATTTACAAATAAAAAATACGTGTCTTTTATTTTTGAATAAACTACAAGACGGTCTAATTCCATTTAGCCAAACAAGCCTTTTGTCATTGGGAAGGGCCTATGTCAAATAGTGCAGGTTGCTAATGATAAGAAACATATGCAATGGATAGTGAGTTTTCGTCAAAAAGGAAAACGATCAGTCGGCTGGTCACAACTGGACATATCAATTCACCAAAGACTTAGTAGTGACCTGTTATAGACGGCATGTATCTAGCACGATTCAATAACCTTTTGTTAAGGCGTCTGATTGTCTTGAAGGAGGCGTTTTAAGCTCAAGGTAACGTGAATCCACATGTCACTCCCCCGGGTGGAAGGGATAGGCAAAAACGCATTTTCCCTGGTCTAACAAAAATAAATAAAGGGTGTTCTAACCTAGGTAGATAGATATATATTCCTTATTGCACACCAAACAGTTTATTTAAAAGAAAATACATCAATACATACGAATTGAGAACCTCCTCCTTTTTTCGAAGTCGGTTAAAAACTAGATACAAAGAAAAGTCGAGGTAAAATACAGACGCGTACAATACAGGGTAGGTATTTCATAGTATACAAAAAGCATATAGTATAGTCATACTTTTAGTCTTCTTTTTCACGTTACAATGTAGTTGCGGATATCATCCGAACTCGGGAGTGATGCAATACGCCCGTTATCGACTTCCAAATAGAAAGCCAGGCTATTATTTATATTTACACTCCGGTACTGACAACTCAATTTCTGTGGCCGATGGCGCGGGAAACTGCGCACAGTGTAGTGGATAGCAGTGAAGCGAATCTGTTGAAATTTTTTAACTTTTTTTTTATAGTGGCTCGACATAATGGCTTCCCTACGCCTGATGGAAAGCGAAAGAGAAGCCCAAAGCGCTGTGACAACGGGCAAGCAACTGGTCAGTTACCTGTCAGTTGCCACCGCCATGCCGGCCCAACCCTAACCCCCCACAAGCTCCGGAAACCCTACTCACCGGCAGAAACACGACCCAGAGGTCATTTGACTGCGGTATTCTATAGGGTGGAGATCGTTCCCCGGACGGGCGGCTCAATTCGAGCGAAGATTCGCTATGCCCTACCTCTCTATAAATAAATACATATTATACATAGCAAATAGCCAGACAAATACAACCAGACACGTTCATACACATAAATGTGTGTACTGTGAGGGGATCGAACCGGCGAGCACTATCAAGTGCAGTGTTCACTACACTGAACCTTAGATGTCTGGAAGCAACTACCATAACATTCAAAAGCCCTCTTAAAAAAGTTCATTACCTAAGTATAATCAACTTGAAATCAAATCGCGCTTCAGAACGTATTACAAAAACGGCCAAAGAGATCATTCATTCAATACATTGTATTTACCCTGCTGTTCTTATAAGCACTGTGACGAAAAGTGGAGGATTAGCAATAAGGAAAGCGGGGAAACAATAGGAGGAACTAAGTACGTGTCGGCGCTGGCTTAGAGATAAGACACTTGCTCTCGACCCTGGGATGCTATCAGCCCCGGCAATTATTTACCATTAGCCCCTCGCTACAAACAAGACCATAGCTATTATCACGTAAGGGATTTTAATATGCGCATAGAATTGACCAGAGGTTCCCAAACCAGACGATGCCGTTTCCTGATATTTCTTTAGGCGTCTACGACACCCACGTTCTGAACTGCCACTGGGGTAGGATAACCTCAAGGACAGGACCACGCGAAAGATCTCCTATGCGTTGGATTGAACAGGTTAAATCGGCAGTGGGAACCCGTGTATCTGACTGCGCCAGACAGTCTGCCAACAGGAAGAGATCGTGCGCAAAGCTGTGTCCGCCTCTACCACCGATGTGGATGCCTCTACGTGACCACGACCGCTCTACCAAGAGCGAAACGACAGAGAAGAAGAGTCTAAACTAGTAGTAGGAAACTACATGGACAATATGGGCCGACCATAGTTGGTAATATCTAAGGACGCTAGCCAACAAGAGATACACCATTGACGCTTGCCATCAGCTTCAAGATCTTCCACAAGAAAAAAGTAAATATAAATAAATAAATAAGCCGAAGCTTGTACTATGAGTACTAGACAACTGATAAACTTATTTAGATACTTTTTTTTTTGTAAATACAAACAGACATGTTCATGAACACAAATGTTTTGGGCGGGAATCGAACCCACCACCCTTGGCTCAGAAGGCAGAGGTCACTACCAAACCGATCCAGTCAATATATAACCAAGATTTTATAAGTGTACCTATGTAAATATTAAAAAACAATATAAAATCGATTGACAAAAACCAAAAGCGTAAATTCGATTCACAACGCAACCTCATTAACGAAACCGAGCCGGCTTATCAAGCGGGGCGAAAGAGCGAAGTTTGTAAACGCGCCACTATTTGAGCAACAATAGTCGCGGGCGCCGTGCCGGCCGGTGCCAGGCGCACGCGCGCTAGGGACGCGCACGCGCACACGTCGATATACGAGTAGCATGACTTTAAAGGGATGTAAGGGAACGACCTATCATCTTTTAGTTAGCTTTTATTTTTTAGCTCCAAGCCAACTTCACCTGCCCGTGGTGCATCCTGCCCAATGACAAACGAGGCTCTGGCAATCGGTTGGTGGCGGTAAAACCATCACAATTGAACGCGTAGCTAAATACCACAGGCCGATGACGGCCAGCAGCGTCACCGGAGCAAAAAACTACGCCCTGAGATCACCAACCCGCCTGCCCAGCGTGGCGATTATGGGTATATCCTCTAGATGTTTGCCCTAAGTGGCGAACTACTGGAGAGGCTTATGTCCAGCAGTGGACTGCAATAGGCTGATGATGATGATGACCTTATAGGAGAATCATCGGCAACAGAACAACAGAAAACTGCTGGACACAGGCCTCTCCAGTTGTTAACGAGAAAAAAAGCATCTTCCATCTGATTTGCTGTTCGGCGTGTGGTGACTGGTGACACTTGGTCACTGGCAGAGCTTATGTCCGCGGTTGGGTGTGCAATTGGAGTGGCACAGCAGGTGTGATTTTTTATTTGCCATCGACACGCAAAGAACGAGAAAACATGCAGAGAGGGCACAACTGTGAAGTTCTATGGTTGTACACTTACCAGGATTTTTTAATAAGGCTGTATCGCTCTTGTTTACTAGATTCAAGCTCGGGCCCTTCATCATCATCACCATGAGCCTATCGCAGTCCACTGCTGAACATAGGTCTCTCCAGTTGTTTGCCACTTTGGCAAACATCTGAAGGTTTTACCCATAATCACTACACTGGGTAGGCGGGTTGACGATCGCAGGGCGTAGCTTCTCGCTCCGGTAACGCTGCTACCCGTCATTGGCCTCTGGTATTGAGCTAAGCCTTCAATCGTAATGGTTATACCGCCACCTGACGATTGCCAGCGCCTCGTTGGTTATTCGGCAGGATACTACAGAAGCAGGTGAGAGTAGCTTGGAGCAAAAAGGTGATAAGTCGCTCCCTTACATCCCGCTCACCGTTAGAGGGGCAGAATCAATTTGCTTATGATAGTGAAATGAATAAAGAGATTATGATGAAAATTCACGCTAATACCGATGTACAAGAACTATTAAGGCCATCACTACTCAGCGCACGCGCAAACCAGTTGTAGCTTCCCGTTCGACACCGGTCGCATGCTCCGTGCCAGCACTTTAGCTACATTCCTGCTGATGAGGAACCTAAGACCCATTACGCATTGCGTAAGTGTAATTGTTGGGGGATTTTAATTCTTGGCAGTGCTTGGAGCTCCTGTTAGCAAATTGTGGCGATTAGAGCTTGATAAACTATTTGAGTTAGTTCAATTTTGAATTTGCCATATTTAAGGCCATTTAGGCACAAGAGTACTGTCGTACTGTGCCTGAAGGTGTCTACATGGAACCCTATCCATCCACTCATCAGCCTTTATCACTAGCCATCCTAATAACAATTGTAATTTGGGGGAGATTTGCCTTAAACATCACAGCTTTTACTTATGCCCGTCTTCTCTTTTCTCTTAGTCGTCTTCTACACCCTCACGGAATGATAGGATGGTCCTATTCTAAATCTGGAAACCAGAACCATCCACCCACCGTTCCCTTCATACTCGCCAATGGTAATGCTGACGTACTGGCGGAGTTTTGGTCTCTACAACATGTCTTTCTCCAAAACTTCAAATGCGGACTATGAACACCGTTAAGCATGAGACGGATGGCAAGCTCGTCTGCCAAATATAGCAATAAAAAAAGACCCAAACCCGAGCAAATTTTAAGACAGTTTCCAATTTAACCCTAAAGATCGAACCCAGACCCTAAAAAACGCCTAATTACTTAATTAGCCACACTACCAAGGTCACTAACTACGGGTCACATTGATTCACGAAAGGGTCAGTTACCAAAAGGATCAAACTAAGTTGATATTAGTTAAATTAATTGCACACAAGAAATTCTAGGAATGGCAAGCGGCCATGGTGGCGATTCGGTGTGATGTGGCTTCATGGATAGACTTTGAAAACGGTAACTTGATTCGGATTTAATTACTGACTGACTAGGGATGACTTGTGATTGGACGAATATCAAGTTACCTTTCACTAAATTGATTAAGATGTTTTTAGACTAGTTAATTAAGGCCCTTGGTAGAAGTCTATGCTTGATTTGCTATGTTATATTATGGTGATATTGGTTTTGGAGCGGCTTACTCTTGTTTAAATGTAGTGTAAGACAGCATAGGGCAAGGTGGGGTAACGATTTACGCAAGATGGCTGGCAAGAGCAGGACGCGAGAAGCCTAGAATCGATCAACGTGGCAAGCTATTGGCGAATTTGGCTGACTGAATTTGTTGTTTAAAAAGCTTTAAAAACAGGCCTTGGATGAGAAAATAAAACAAAACCAAACGACTTTAAGCTGCAAAGTTGATTTGGCAAATTTTTTAAACAGTGAATTTATTTGAAACATTACAACAGCACCCTATATCACTTTTGTTATGTGTAATGTAGAAACACTATTTAATGTTGATAGTACTTTTACGACATGTTAAGTAGTCAAGTCAATGACACATCACTGGATAATAACGTAGTACTTAATACTTCCATGCCATGAATAAAATTTATTTAAAGACTACAATTTTTTACGCTGACAGCCCTAGAGAAGTTCCGAAGACCTTTTATTTGGATCAAAGGGATTTGATTAGTGCGACATATTAGGTTGTGGTCCGGCACTTTGACTCCTGATTTGGAGTATTTTAGACCCTTGTACATCTACGTCTGAATGACCGTTGCTTTTAGAAGGTTGGTGACAATTTACTTTATAGGAATTTAGTCGTGAACTATATGTAGAACTATAAGTAGCCTAAAGGCTATATGAAGCAGAAGAATCGTCATTGGTAGGTATTTATAGTATCTTGATTAAAACTTGATGATAAAAACAAATACTAATCGAACACAGAACCTTTGGACCCGCGCTTCGAGCGAGAACGTCCTACACAATGCTTCAATCCTGAGCTCTCTAATATCATAAGGTTCCATACACTTGACAGGTACTTCGATAATAATCGAACACCCATCCCTTCCCGTCACGAACTAACTAAACAATAACCCTTCAACATTGACAACAGGGGGGAGGGTCCGTTCAATACTTGTGAGGAGTTGGACAGCCAGAAGCGAAGCCAATCTAAGTTGGCTTGTGCGGAAAAAAGACTTAACTAGTGGGGGAAAGCTCTCTAATTATATTATTTTGACCTAACATGAGTCAAAGTTACCAATCTTTTTTTTTATAATGGCTCGACATACGCTACGCCTCCCTTCCCTACGCCTGATGGGAAGCGAAGGAGAAGCCCAAGTCGCTGTGCCAACGAACAACTAGTCAGTAACCTATCAGTTGCCACCGCCATGCCGGTCCAACCGTAACCACCATGAGCTCCGGAAACCCTACTAACCGACAGAAACACGACCCAGAGGTCATTTGGCTGCGGTATTCTATAGAGTGGAGGAGAGAGAGGTAAGATTCGCTATGCCCTACCTCTCTTGTTATCTTATCTCTAATTATATTCTTTTGACCTAATATGGGTCAAAGTTACCAATCTTTATAAGGCACATGTATATAGCGAAGAGGTGTGTGTCAAATTAACGTACTTACCGATGCATAGGAGTTTACTTACTGCTAAACTTTAAGTTACTGCCACCGAGTTTGCCAGAAAAACTTACTAACAATTTGGGCTTATCTAGGATTCAACACGGGTTTTCTGGTCCCTAGATATTTGCGTATTCTAGACCAAAGAGGTGACGATGATCAATGATGCGACATCCATACATATTATAAATGGGAAAGTGTGTCTGTCTGTCTGTATGTTTGTCTTTCTTTCACGGCAAAACGGAGCGACGAATTGATGTGATTTTTTAAGTGGAGATAGTTGAAGGGATGGAGAGTAACATAGGCTACTTTTTGCCCCTTTCTAACTCCCCACTTCCCTAAAATGGGGGCGCGGACACAGCTAGTAAAATATATGACATGAATTGTTTTCAAGTACAATGTATGACCAATACCTATCTATTTATACCTCGTCGTTGAACCAACGACCTCTTTCCGTTACCATTCCGTGACTACAATGCGGCCGTTAATAAACGCGTCGCCACCAAAATTACTACATGTCAGTTGGAACTGTGTCATCGAGTCTACGTCAATTTCCTACGCATTGTGAGAGTCTGACCGTCATTACTATGTTACAGTTCGTTGTATGGAGGGGGTACGATCAGAGCTAAACAATCAGTGTGTGAACTGCGCAAGTAGTGAAGCGTGGTAGTTTGACAATGACGCACACGTATTGCTGAACTTCAATTAGACTGATTTCTTGAAAAGGGATGGGATGTAAGGGAGCGACCTATCACCTTTTCGGTCCAAGCCATCCTCACCCGCCCGTGGTGCATGCTGCCGAACAACAAACGAGGCTCTGGCAAACCGACTGGTAAAACCATCATCGTGAAGGCGTAGCTAAATACCACAGGCCGATGACGGGCAGCAGCGTCACCGGAGCAAGAAGCTACGCCCTGCGATCGCCAACCCGCCTGCCCAGCGTGGCGATTATGGGTATATCCTCCAGAAGTTTGCCCTAGGTGGCGAACAACTGGAGAGGCCTATGTCCAGCAGTAGACTGCAATAGGCTGATGACGATGACTTGAAAAGGGCGCTTTACTCTGCAAACGTCCACTGCTAGAGATAGGCAAAACCAACACACACACGCACGCACGCACGCACGCACGCACGCACGCACGCACACACGCACGCACGCACGCACGCACGCCCGCACGCACGCACGCAGAGAGATAAGACAAACGTGTCAAACTTATAACACCCCTAAAAGTAAAAAAAAAGAACTCCCAACAAAATACCCCAACACAACAATCCTATATTTCGACTTCAGACTTCAGTTGTCCGCTGTGAACAGTTGTCCACATCACACAAGTAACACTCACCGCACGACTCCATAACTCGCAAACTCGCCAATCATAAACTCCCGAGCGCCAACTTCCACAAACTAACTTCGACTCTCAAATAAACACCAACTTGCAATGTAAACACCCGACATAATTCCACTTTTAAGTTAATCCGAAGGTTGTCCACCCCTGGTTTGTTATTAAACCGGTCACGAAGTTACCGGTAAGTAGCAATGAGTGCACTTAGTAAATGCTATTATGTACTTGCGCAAGTTACAACTTAAACTTAACCCGAACATGCAATGCTGAGGCTAAGGGATCTTTGGTGAAAGTTCGATTGCAATATTGTTCTTTTTTGTCGTCATTTTTGTAATGGGACATGCAAGGTCGTATTTTTGGGGGTCAAGAGGTGACTACGACCCTATCATCAGCTACGTAGAGACATAGCCAGTTTTAGTGTTCTCTACCATCTCTACAAAGGGGAATACTTCTCGCTCCAGTGACGCTGCAGCCCGTCAACGGCCAGCGTAGCGATTATGCCAAAATGACAAACAGCTGGAGAGGCCTATGCCCAGCAGTGGACTGCGATAGGCTGATGATGATCACACAGTTAAGACTTGCCTAACTTATTAACGCGAGGGAATGTTCTCCATGGTGAAACGGTGGCAACGCAAGCCAGCATCTATGGTTCTATGGCGAAAAGGGGGGAGGAACGGATAAAAAACCAATTCTTCAGAACATACCACCACTGAGGTCGTTATATCAATTATGGTTATTCCATTCCCACACATTCTTGCATACTTCTACTTTGTACATAAGTAGGTAAGCTTACATTGTTTAAACAAGTGGTTGTTTGTCAAACAATACCGACGGTTGTATGAATGACTGATTAATTTTACATTTAAATTAGCTTATGGCAGATAGGGTGCGTCATATATGCACATTTATATTGTTTTTATAGTTGTTTGTATAGTTTTGTATGACGATTTAATAATATAATATGAATCTTGGGGGGGACAACTAAATCGTGTCCAATAAAAAAAGTTCCCATTACTTTACACATTCTACTATCCTACTAATATAATAATCCTACTACGAGTATACTCGTAACATACTATAAATGAGAAAGTTGGTTTGGATGGATTTTTGTTTCTCTTTCACACATTAATTACTGACCGGATTTTAATGAAACTTTACAGTAATATAGCTTATACGTTGGATTAACACATAGGCTATGTTTTATACAAATGAAAAATGATGATGATGTTTTATACGAAAAAAAAATGAATGAAATATACTCGTAAGTATGTTATTGATAATGACCCCTGTGTTTATGTTAAACCATTTCTAGTTTAAGGCCAATGATACCTTCAAAGCCCGCATAACACTACTTCCTTATCAGTGGTGGCACAGTACATGTGACAGCAGTGATACATGTTTGCGGTAACATGTTACAGTAATAGAAATTGAATGGATGGAACATGAAAATGTGAGTGAAGTATATGCCCCTATCTGCAGTCTGAAGGTTGCCTGGATCGCTACAAATATACGCCTACGTTGTACTACAATATGTCTATAATATTTTGAATCTTTTGAAAGCCATGGCGTTGTTAAGCCAAGTCAGGTTGAATAAAAGGCCATTTAAACTAACATTTAAATATGATTTTCATTATCGTACCTATTTCATATAACGTTAAAAAATGTATCTAAAGCACTTTAAATCTACTGCGTACATGGTTAATTTCCTTAGACAGACCGCTATGGCCGAAATTTGGTCAGGAGTTTTAGTAGAAAGCCCTTCATAGAATCGTCAAGAAATATACCGTCACTGCTTTCTCCCCTATACTGTGACGGTACGCCATTACAAAACGCCAATTCAACTATGCATTCACCTTAACTCACGGACAAATTGAACGCCGATCCTACACGCAATAACCGCATACAACACCGCTTGTGAACTCAACCTTGGCAAGCGGCCGCGAATAGACAAAGCAATGGATCAAGACGAAAGCGAGTTTACCAGAATATGCAAATCTTGTAAGCAGACACGCTACATAAACACTTAGCGATACATCGGCGGTTATGTGTGCGAGTTACACGTGATCATTGAACTAAATCGGCATTGGTTGCGGAGAGGTGATGGAAGCGAACGCGGTAGGAGTTGCGTCGTGTTACATTGGTGCGTTTGTGTGTAGGTCGGTACGGTGCGGTTGAATAGAGGGACCGGTGGAAAGGGTTGAAAGTGACAGTGTCGGGGTGGATGACCGATGGCTGGCTGGGAGACGCTCGTAGGCCAAACCGGGACTTTGTGTTAGTTCTATTTGAAAGTCTGAAGAGGTTGCTTGATGTGTTAAAGCGATGAAGTTGCCGAAGAATTTGTCATTGTGTATGTGAAACGGCTTTTTACTCGTAGCCAACATCAAGAAAATTAAATTACAATATTTGGTTCCGATCAGACCTTTTACCTATCCGCTGGTCTGATTCCATTAAAAAAGTTATGGGGATCATTGTGACTACAATGGCTCAGAGGAACTGATGACATACGGGTGGTTCTAAAAGACATTTCTTGTTACTATAGCTGGACGTAACATGGCTTCCCTACGCCTGATGGAAAGCGAAAAAGAAGCCCAAGTCGCTGTGACAACGGGCAAGTAACTGGTCAGTTACTTGTCAGTTGCCACCGCCATGCCGGCCCAACCCTAACCCCCCACGAGCTCCGGAAACCGTACTCAGCGGCAGAAACACGACCCGGAGGTCATTCGTCTGCTGTATTCTAAATATAGGGTGGAGGTATTTCCCCGGCCGGGCGGCTCAATTCGAGCGAAGATTCGCTATGCCCTACCTCTCTTGGAAATAAATTGTCGGCTGTAGCCTAAATTTTGTGAAGAGTATTATTACAGTTTTCATTTGTAAAACACCGAGCGCATTTCGTAAGGCGTTTTCACTGGTTCGCGTGCGCCCGCGCCGTTTTTTGTTGCCGATGCGCTTCCTGCATTATGCAAGAGAAAACGAATCGGGTAATCACCGGCCGAGGCGCTAGGGGGCGTTCTGAACGAAAATGTTTACGTAAAATTGTTAGGAGGTAAAATGTTGAGGTGAAAATTAATTAACGTAATGCTATTGTTCTCAGCCGATGCTGGCTCTCAAGACTCGAAATGACTCATGGGTCATGTCATGACAAAGAGCATAACTGTGCCACATTGTCTATAACGGATAAAGATTACAAACCACCGCCTCAGATCTTGCCGTGAGTGTCGTAACGTACGTAAGTCTACTACGAACTTTTCGAGATTTCAGCCCTTCAGTTCCCGGTGGTTGTGTTTATCCGCCTGTCTGGGGACCACCGTACGTATATTCGGCGAAACCCGTGAAGTTGGGCAGTGTATAGCCAGAGCTGCCAACCAGGAACAGGCCGATGGCAACTGATGACTCCATCAGTTGCCATCGGCAACATGTTGCCCCACATAACAATCACTCGATTGTTTTGGTTACTTCTCCGTTGCAACAGCGACTTAGGACTCTCTTTCGCTTTACTTGTTAGGTACTATGTTTTATGCTACGAATTAAAAACCATTTTTGAGTGTTATTAAAATAGATCTTTATGAACTATTTGTGATGGCAGACATAACATTTTTAATAGAACGCTGCCCCCCAAGTTACTCGTAATATAAAGTTTAAGGTGCATATTATGAGCTGCTTTATGAAGCAACGTTACAAGGCAGACAATTTAATACAGGAATATACCGGTATGTGCTTAATGAAACTAGGAAAATATTATTTTACACTGAGCACTTGTCTTTTAATTTAAACTATATACTTGGCATGCATGCATATATGCTGAGAAGAAAAAAAGATTTTATGAGCCAGAAACCCTCGCAAGATGTTCCTACGAAAGATGTTCAATTACATTTATGATTGGCCATACCAAAATCTAAATAAATAAAACTCAAAGGTGACTGACTGACTGACATAGTGATCTATCAACTGACAGCTTAAACCACTGGTCGAATTGGGTTGAAATTTGGCATCCGCTAAGAAATTATCCGCTAAAAAGAATTTTGTTAAAAAGACTTAAGTGGTACTTATGCGATTTCATACGTTTAATTAAGTTACCCTTGTTATTTAATATCTCACGTAAGTGAATACTTGTAATTCTTTGTGAGAATAATAAAGATCTTAAACCAGAAATAGAATTTGATCAATTCTACCCCCAAGGGGATTAGATAGAGGATGAAACTCTGTACCACGTGGACGAAGTCGCGAGCACAGCTAGTCTTTTATAAAATGGATACAAAATCTATTTAACTACTTACTTATAGCGATATTTCTAACTCCAATCAACCCACCATACCGTATCCACGTGCAGTGATTCAAACGAGATCTGCTACGCATTTCGACACACCACGTGGAATGATAATTGCGAGTAAATATCACAACATACAACTACACATATATATATACCTACCTAATATAACAAACAGACATGTTCATGAACACAAATGATTGTACTGTGCGGGAATCGAACGCGACTCTTGGCTCGGAAGGCAGAGGTCACTACCAAATGACTGACTGTTTTGACTGGCTCGGTAGCTCAATTGGTAGTGACCCCTGCCTTCTGAGCCAAGGGTCGTGGGCTCGATCCCCACACATTACAAACATTTGTGGGCATGAACATGTCTGTTTGTATTGGTCTGGGTGTTTTCTATGTATGTATAATATGTATTTATTTACAAAATAAAAAATCGAAGTAAGTTTATCAGTTGTCTAGTACCCATAGTACAAGCTTCGGCTTGGTTTGGGGCTAGATGGCGCTGTGTGGCCCAGCGTGGCATGTATTTGTTATTTAAATGAGCCATCGAGCCAGTCCAGTCAGATAGAAGTTTAGCTGATACAAACACTACAGGCCTCTCCCAATGCTCGCCACTTCGCCACATTGGGAGAGGCCTATGTCCAGCAGTGGACTGATGTGGGCTGATGATGATGATGAAACACTACAACCCTAAACTCGATTAGAGTTGCGGGTGTCCATGGGCGGTGTCGACTGCTTACCATCAGGCATCACACTTGCTCGTCTGCCGCCTCTCGCATAAAAAAAAACAAAAACAACATTTTACAACCATTCAGTATTCATCAAAACAGCATGTACCCCGTTTCTTGCGAGTATTCGCTAAGTAAGATCCGCATTCCGAACCGGTAGCCTCGTTATTGCTGTATTGGGGATTTACTGGAAGCTTTATCGAGGATTTAATAGATGGCTCCTTTGGTAAGGTCCTAGCCACTACCTGCATAGGTCATAGGTTCAAACCTAGCATGTACAGACTGACAGTAATATGTGTGCATTTTAGAACTTTGTTACATTGAACTTGTAAATATTTTTAACACTGACCACTTCAATTAAGGCGCCATCAGCCAGGTGGGAAATCATACCACCTGAAGTCGAAATCTCAAGAAATATCTTTGTTGAAAAGAGTCGAAAGACTGAAATCCTTTAGATTAAGAATGATTCCCTAGTATGGGAAAAAATGTCAATATTAGCCTCTCTCAGTCCACTGCAGGACATAGACCTCTCTCCTCTCACTTTGATCGATCGTGGGCTTCTCCAGCACTTCACTGCCAGCCGTCCTGTGCAAATGGTCACTCCACTTGCGCCGAGGTTGTCCTACAGAAGCGGTATCTATAAGAAATGGTTCGCTGATTTCTTTTCTGTATCCATCACAACACGGTTAAGAATGTTGTTATGACTGGCTCGGTGGCTCAATTGGTAGTGACCCCTGCTTTCTGAACCAAGGGTCGTGGGTTCGATTCCCACCCGAGACAAACATTCGTGTGATGAATACTTGTATTTGTTCGGTGTCAGGGTGTTTATATTTGTATTTAAGTATTTATTTGTGGTACATTCGTTGTTCTGATACCCATAACACAAGTGCTTAAGCTACTTACTTTTGGATCGGAGCAATGTATGTGATGTTGTCTGACATTTATATATTAGAATTGCTAAAAAACATTGAACTGAATAAAAATTACGATTTGATCGACACTTAAAATTATATTTTCTGGATGAAAGTCAGTTTCATTTGAACAATAACAGAACACATTCACTTCTAATTAACTATTAATTAATCAGACTCATTTAAACACTCATTTCGACACATTCCTATTTAATTTACTTTAAAAACCTGTCATGATTTTAGTTCGCAATTAAAAAATTATAATCCTAGAGTATGGAGGCGTTTTAATTAAACACTCAAAGACGTTATGCATATTCATGACGCAGACATTTTGATATTTTAATACGATGTATACGTTTTTAATTAAGTTTATCAAAATCACGTGCAAAATTGAAAGTTATTTGCTTTATGAATTTGTGAAAGTGACATTCTATGTATACGTACATAATTTATATCGCAGTTGATAAAATAACGACAAGTCGAAATTTTGGCTAATTGAGTTGAGTTCGCAAGATGGCTGCCAAGTGCTGGATGCGAAAGGTCCAAGATCGATCAAAGTGACGAACTAATGGAGAGGCCTATGTCCAGCAGTGGACTACGAAAGGCGATGATGATGAGTTGAGTCCGGAATCCCCGTCAAGGGTGTTTTCAAGTTTGAAGCAGTTTTTGTTTAATCGAGAGTGTTCTTAGGATGTTTGATCAAAAACGGTTCTGATGTTTAAGACGATATAGATATAAACGACAATTTAAAAAAAAATGTTCATTGGGGGGTTTTAATTTTTTTTATTTTAAATTTTTGGTTACCATTTATAATTTAAAGTTTGTAAATAAATAAAAATAAAACAAAATCCATCTCTTGACTTGACAGGGCATCAAATCCGTTATACGTTTCGCCACATTCCATTACCTGTTAGGTACCTAATGTGGCATGTTACAAGTTGAGGGGCTCTTCGTTACTTAACTCGCAAGAACTAAACAAACAGTCTTCCCTCTCCCTCTCTCCTCTAGCTTAGAGAGGGACGGACGATCTGGCTAAAAACTGGTTTCGCGTCACCTTGAACCTGAAGTAGACTGATATACAGCTTCGAGCAATAAATATGGTTATTTGAACTCTTATTTTATTTGCAATAAGGTTCACTGTCGAAAGTGAGTTTAAGATGTATAGTATAAGTACGTATGTGGTGTTATGATGGTGTTCTGCGCTTAAATTGATTTGAAGTTATTAACTAAATTCGAGAGGAACTTGTAGGTTGTTCGTCGAGATAAATGTATAAGGAGAAAAGGTGGAAATGCGGTTTTTTGAATGGGCCAGGCCTGACCTCAAAATATGACTCGAATGTCGGTCTGCCCAGCTTGCCCTTGACATATAAACCAAAAATAAATAAATCATTATTTGACAACGTGGTCCACCGTAGACCATCAGGTTCTGCCAATGTCTCAACTCATGAGATCTTTCTGTCTTATCATCTTTCCGCTTCGGGTCAACTTCGCCCGTATCAACTGCCCGTGGTGCATCCTGCTGAATGACAGACGAGGCGCTGGCAACCGACGGACGGCGGTATAACCATCATAATTGTAGGCGTAGCTAAATACCAGACCGATGACGGGCAGCAGCGTCACCGGAGCGAGAAGCTACGCCCTGCGATCGCCAAGCCGCCTGCCCAGTGTGGCGATTATGGGTAAAGCCTCCAGATGTTTGCCCAAAGTGCCTCGTTTGTTATTCGGCAGGATGTACCACTGGCAGGTGAGGTTGGCTTGGAGCATAAAGATGATAGGCCGCTCCGACTTATTTCTACAGGTAAACCCAGTAATAATTTCTAGACCGAGCGGGAATGACCCCAGGACCTTTCCGGTAACTCCTGCGATCATAAGACTGTCGAGGCAGTCTGAGGTTAAAGATAAGAGTTCTTAAATGAGACTACAAATGATTTAAGCCACTATCGATGGTGCTACCACAAAACGACCATTAGAGAAGGGTTAATATAGTTAAAAACCTGATAACATCACACAAATCTATTCCTAACATACTACTCATTATTGTATACCTTACGTTTCCTATTTTACGGTTCAAAATCACTTCAATGCTCACAGCAGTAATTCTAACCGTTGAAATCTCAATCTTATTGCTTGATCAGTAGAGTAGAGGATGTGTTTGTTTTGTGTTGTGTAGGCGGAAGTGTCCTATTGTGGCGACATGCCCGTCTGAATAGCTTTCCGGCGGTCAATGTCGCCCGTGTGCTCGTCACGTGCCGCGGCGTTGCTTGACTTTGACATCGTTGATAATCTTTTTTTTTTTAATCGTTTGGAAGGAAGGCTCTCGGATTATTTCACTTTTAGGAATTTTTAAACACAAAAGTTCCCAATGGTCTGTAGGTGGGCGTTAATAGCTGTAACACAGTTTCCTTAACTAATACAGCTGTTATCGTACGTCTTTTATTTGTAACAATTTGTATTGGTTCCAATAAAATATTTTTCATTTCCATTTTCAAAGTATTTAGAAGCAATGAAAATGTACCTTACTGCCTAACTTTAGTGTATTAAAATAAGTAACTTTGAAATTCTCATTCGCACTCTTCATCATCTTCGTCGGCGTATAAACGTCCACTGCTGGACCTATGTCTAGCAGTGACGTCCAGCACTGAAGCATTCCCTAATGTCAATTAATCCTAATGGCGGGTTCGTGACCGCCGTAGAGAAACCCTGCTGTTCGTTCCCTGATAGTCCCTTAGTTGTTTTTACGACACCTACGGGATGAGATGGGGTCTTATTCTTAATCCGGAAAGCACACGGACTTTAGCTTGCAATTTATTTATTTATTTATTTTAGGTACATCAACAGAATACTACTTATCAATAAGTAGCATATTATTATACATGGTTACAAAAATAGTTCTAGATAGTACTCCATAATAAACGTACACAGCGTGATTAAAATTATACATAAAAACATATAAAACAAAAATAAACATACAAGGATTAAATTTAATTAGATTTAAACTAAAATTATGATTATTACAAAATCACTACGAAATGTACAACATATGTACTGAAATTATAGAAATAGAAAAACGTTTATTACTATTGGACATCACAACGCAATAATTATCTTTATTCCATTAATTGTTGATGCATTCTCTCAATAAAACACATCGCAGTGATAATAATTCCAAACGTACTAGAATCCGTTCGTTGATGTCTTTTCCACGCCAGCGAATACGGTCACGCTTCTAACAAATAACTGATTTTTTCTTTGTCTTTAGACGACGAGAATTTTCATTATTAAATGTAGAACACATATATTTTTAGAAAAGTATATTATATTATGTAGGTAGGTGTCCTAAAAATACCTGTCATTTTCTTTGTGCCCAACCCTAATCTTTAGTAATAATTAATTTAATTCTAGGGTGAATGTAGCTTTCCAATCGTGAAAGAATTTTTTGGAAACGCCACAGAAGTTTTTTATGTTATTCATTACAAATTACAATACACACACATAAATGTAAATCTTTTTATGGCTAAATTTTTCAATAGTACAGAGATTGAACGTTTTACTATACATATTGATTCCATAAGAAATAATTGCCAATGGAATATTTCTGCTAATAATCTTCGACAAAACGTTGTAGTATTTTTTAATCCCAATCCGTATCCAGGTCCCCTGTGTCGTAAAGGACGACTTAGGGAATATCAGGAAACGGACAGCTGCGTTCAGGATGACCTCACTCCACCTGATGGTAAGCGGTCGTGAGGTCCAAATGTTAGATCGACAGGCGCACTAGGGCAAACCCACAGCGCCTGTCGCCCTCACCCTGAAGGCCCACTGAGATGCCGTTTCACGCCCCGCCTAAAGAACCTAAGGCTCTGTCCAGCAGTGGACATTTTGCAGGCTGATGATTGTGACGATTTCTATTTATTTAATCTTTACTGCACAAAAAAAGTACAAATGACGGACTAAATGCCGTTTGGCATTCTCTACCTGTCAACCAGTGGGCGAGGCAGAACTCTATAATGTGGTGCGGTAATAGACATTCTAACAATGCTATAATTATATCCACCAATATACAAGTAATGCACATACAAAAACATCCCCACTCATTTGTACTTTTGGATGCAGACCAACAAGAAATTGAAACTTTAATAAGGAATTTGAAATCGGACTCGTCCGTTGGTCGAGACAATATTTCTGCTACTTTCCTAAAAAAAAATATAACCGTGTTGTCCCCCCTGATCACACATTTATGTAACCTCTCCTTTAAAACAGGTAAATTCCCCAATGACCTTAAACTAGCTGAAGTCCATCCTATTCACAAAAGTGGTTCCAGGTGCTGTGTCGACAACTATAGACCTATTTCTGTATTACCTACACTATCCAAAATCATTGAGAAAGCTCTTAATAATCGTTTAATTGGTTACTTGGAATCCAACAATTTACTTTCACCGTCCCAATATGGCTTTAGAGCAAAATGCTCCACTAACGACGCTGTAATTGAACTTACTAATTTTATCGTAGAAAACTTAGACATGAATAAAAAAGTAATTGTTATATTTTTAGATTTAACTAAAGCTTTCGACACAGTTCCTGCCGATATCCTGGTGAATAGGTTGGAAAAATTAGGCATAAGAGACACCCAGCTACAGCTTTTCGCGGATTATCTATCAAACCGATATCAAAGGGTCAAAATAGACGAACACTACAGTGATGATCTCCATATTAACTACGGTGTCCCCCAGGGCAGTGTACTGGGACCTACATTGTTTCTCACCTATATAAATGGTCTCTGTGAACTCGCGTTGGAACATGGGAGAATAATTACGTTTGCTGACGACACGGCTTTACTATTCCATGGAGATACTTGGGCAGAAGTTTTTGAGCACGCTCAAATGGGTTTTGACAAAGTAGCTAAATGGTTGCAATATAGCAAACTTACACTTAATGTCAACAAAACCAAATACATTACTTTTACAATAAGAAATACCTTGGTTCCGGAACTTGAATCATTAAAAATTAAAGCTCACAGTTGCTCTCAAGTTGATTGTGCCTGCGTCTGCCCTAACCTTTGTAAAACTGAGTCAATGAAGTATCTCGGTGTAATGATAGACAAAAACCTAAACTTTCAACAACATATCGACCAATTAACTTCTAGAGTACGCAAATTAATTTATGTTTTTAAGAATCTGCGCCATGTTGCCTGTTACAAAATTATAAAAACCGTTTACTTGGCTCTCTGTCAATCTCTGCTGACCTATTGCATCACCGCTTGGGGCGGAGCCCCCAAGACAGTGATGATACATCTAGAAAGGGCACAAAGAGCGGTATTGAAGGTTAGCAAATGCCTTCCATTCGATTATCCCACTGATAAACTGTATACACAATGTGGAATACTTTCCGTACGTAAACTTTTCATCCTTTACACCATTTTATATAAACACTCCACATTACAGTATGACTCTAAAATCAATAAAAACAAGAGAAATAAAACCAATATTTGCCCTATCAGGTTATTCAAAACTAAATTTTCGCATAAATTCTATTGTTTCCTGGGTGGTTATCTCTACAATAAACTAAATAAGACCTTGCTGTACTACTCACTTCCTTCACAGGCTTGTAAAGAGTCATTGAGAGAATGGTTGATTGGTGTTGACTATGAGGGTGCAGAGAACTTATTAGCGGTGACATCATAACTTCAAATAGGTATTAAGCGCAATTGTTTATAACATTTTTGTATTTTTTAGTTTTACTTCTTCACGGAGCTTCGGGACATTGAAACTGTTCAGCAGTATATACACTTTGACCTTGTCTCCTTCTCTCTTTTGGTTTTGTGTAAACTTTAAGACTAAAGCGAAATTGTAATTTATGTAGGAAGGTGGGGGCCTGGCGATCCGTCACACAGGGAATACCCTAGTATGGACACCAGTCTCTCACAGAGGTGATATAGTGTTAATAATTTGGAATGTAATGGAATTGTATTACTTACTACATAATATGTACTGTTACCTACCATTGTGTTACCTTTGTGAAGAGAAAATAAACAATTATTATTATTATTATACATATATATTTAATATAATAATATTACATACAAAATACTTAATACATAAAACCACAAAAACTGTTTACTTGTATATTAACGACAGCTTTTATTAGAAGACACAAACAGGTAAATCTATTAGTATCAACGAAGCATCCGTGATTATAATTTGTTTTCTAATTAACGACACACGGAAAACGACTGCTAATGAGTAGACGACTCCATTGGGCAGTGTGACGACCCCGGTGACGCAGCGGCTCAAATGTACAGATAGTGGATTCATTCTCCGTTAAGTTTGTTAATTGAAGCGTAATCAGCAAAGGGCCTGTAGCCTGTCTTTTTAGATAGATGATCTCTGACTAGTCCGATGGCTCATTTGGTAGTGGCCCCTGCCTTCTGAGCTAAGGGTCTTGGATTCGATCCCCGCACAGTACAAACATTTGTGTGCATGAACATGTCTGTTTGTATTGGTCTGGGTGTTTACTACGTATAAAATGTATTTATTTCCAAAAAAACTAAGTAAATTTATCAGTTGTCTAGCACCCGTAGTACAAGCTTCGGCTTAGTTTGGCTTTTTGGCTTTTGGGCTGATGGCGATGTGTGGGCCCAGCGTGGCATGTCTTGGGTTATTTATTTAGTAGATACTCCTTATAGATAGATAGACAGGAACTATGTAAACAAAGAAACAGTGATAATTAATAAATAAACAATAAAAACTAAACATGGCAAAATACACAAATGTTGTGCAATCTAGGCGGTCTTCATCGCAATGAGCAATCTTTTATTATCTTTCTTTTTTTTCTTGTTTATAAACTTGATTAGAGCGAACATTTTTTTTTTGATACTGGCGTATGAGTTATCAAAAATGTCAGGTCTGGGTCAAACGAAATGTAGATAATGAGATCAAGTTCACACTAAAAATAATTCAATCTACATTCTGACTAACTCCTTAGTTACAATTTCAATCAATCAATCAACAGCCTTGGTCCGTCCACTGCTGAACGTAGGCATCCTTTAATTCGCGCCACACATCTCTATCCCGGGCCTTCCTCATCCAGCCACTGTCAGCAGTTCTTCTAAGGTCATCAGCCCATCAGGTTGCTGGGCGTCCTACACTACGTCTGCCTACTATAGGTTCCTACACACAATGCCGGCCGCCGGGCTAGCCGGCGGCATACGCTTTGCCGCACAAAGGTCTCCTCGATATTCGGCATAGCCGCTCGTCATGAACCCGGCCGCCCGGCCCCGTTTCCGCCGGCATGCGTGCCGGGAACCTTTATAGTTACTACATTCTCTTTAATTTCTGAGTAGGTATTAACTTAATGACGACCAACGCTTCTTTGGAATCAATCTCAGCTGCGTCTTTTCCGAATCGTATATTTAGGGACCTTCAAAAAGCGAACCTACAAATTCCTGTAGGGCCGGTAACGGACCTATGACTCCTCAGTTGTTACGATGTCTATTGGGTGAGGTGACACTTGCCATCAGGTGACTTACATGGCCGTTTACCCCCTTTGTCATAAATAAAGACCAGTTGGTTTAGTGGCAGCGAACGGTGCCTTTGATGTAGTCGCGGGTTCAATCCCCGCGCACACACATTTGTGTGCATGGCCGTCGCTATAAAATTGGTAGTTATTGGGCTGGGCTGTTACTGTGTATATTAAGGAGAGGTAGGGCAAAGCGAATCATCGCTCGAATTGAGCCGCCCGTTCTGGGAAGGACCCCCACCCTATAGAATACCGCAGCTAAATGACCTCTGGGTTGTGTTTCTGCCGGTGAGTAGGGTTTCCGCAGCTCGTGGGGGGTTAGGGTTGGGCCGGCATCGCGGTGGCAACTGACAGGTAACTGACCAGTTACTTGCCCGTTGTCACAGCTTGGGCTTCTCTTTCGCTTTCCATCAGACGTAGGGAAGCCATTATGTCGAGCTAACATAAAAATATATTTATTTACAAAAATAAGAATCTAAGTAAGTTTATCAGTTGTCTAGTCAGTACCCATAGTACGTTACCCCTTCTTTTGATTAGATATCCTCTACCCAAAGGTTGTCTGGAAGAGATCGCCTAAAGCGATAAGACCGCCTAACTTGTACGTCAATATATCTTAATAGCTAAATATAGTTATTAAGTCAAATGTTTGGTGTACAATAAAGTGTTACTATCTATCTACGTTAAGGCTCAGTTTGAGTTTTGGTTCAGCGTGTCACACGTCTAGAGTTTATTTACTTATGAAATGAATTCGTTACGAATTGTCAACGTATAAATAAACAAATTAATGCTTGGTCAAGGTGATTTTCTCAATAAACTGATACAGTATTACGACAGGTAGGCGACTAAGTACATAAATAAATAAATATATATACGAACGTGACAAACTAGTCGTTTATTTGTCCGTACGTGTTTTTCCGAAGTCGTGCAATACATTGAGCAACAAAACGGTAATAATCTTATTAATTGTGTACCTATTTATGTATTATTTAGTAGGTATACCTATCTATGAAAATAGGTTTTCATTTTTCAAATAAAGTCACGTATGTACCTACCTATAGGTAAGTCTTGATATCAACCTAAATCCTACTAACATTATTAACTCAGAAATAGTTTGATTGGATGGATGTTTTTATTTCTTATTTGTAACTCTTTCCCGACGAATTTTCATGAAACTTTTCATTATCGCTGGCTCCATGGCTCATTTGGTAGTGACCTCTGCCTTGTGAGCCAAGGGTCGTGGGTTCGATTCCCGCATCGTACAAACATTTGTGTTCATGAACATGTCTGTTTGTATTGATCTGGGTGTTTACTATGTATAATATGTATTTATTTACAAAAAAAAAGGTAGGTAAGTTTATCAGTTGTCTAGTACCCATAGTACAAGCTTCGGCTTAGTTTGGGGCTAGATGGCGCTGTGTGGCCCAGAGTGGCATGTCTTGGGTTATAATTTATTATTTATTTATTTATTTTGTTAATGTTGTAATCTAAGGTCTCCGGATTTAGAGTAGAACCACCCATGACCCAAGCTCATCCCGTGGGTTTCGTAGAAGATGACTAAGGGAATATCAGGAAGCAGGCAGCAGCGTTTGTCTGGGTACACATAAAACCTACTGCGGTTACCAAGTAGGTACCTACCAAACCGCCTGCCAAGCGCGATGACTAAGGCAAATCCCACTAAATTGAGTTAGGCCTATGTCCAGCACAGAGACCAGGGTCTTACTAAGTGCCGAAATCTCGGCGTTAATCATACTTACTCGTCATAGGTAACTAACTAATGTTCCATTTCGATAATCTGAGTACCTAGGTAACTTTGTGATGAACCGAAATTGCTGTAAATACCTCGGAGTAAGTCTACCTACAGGCACAGCTACAGGCTACAGGTTAGAGTTTTTTTTACACATAGGTAATCGTATTTTAAATGGGTAATAAATAATAATTATTTAATTTAAAATGTAATGCCAAATTTCTTTATTGTAGAAATTTCTAGAAACTATAGGTACAAGTTCACTACGCAAGTGTTCATAAAATGCACAAGTGTGTGAACACAAGTGTACCTACTTTCTGTTCATTTACTTCGACAATGTAATGAATCTATTTATCAAAGAGATTATACCTACCTACTACACACCTTACTAGGTATCGATATTGCAATTGAATACGTGCATAATACAAAACTAAGTAAATTAGAATCTAACCAAGTTACCTGTAAAAAAATCCAGGTAGGCAGGTATCTACCTACTTAGCTCATACAAAATTCTGTGAAGTAGGTACCTATCTATAAGATTAATTTAATTCAATTTAACCGTATGTAGGTAGTCTAATAAAATTGATCTAAAATATTATTCTACATTTCATCTTTTGCCAGTCAACGAAAGGAAACTCTTATAAACCTACCTACATAAAATTACCTCTTAAAAATTAATTAAGTGCCATTTTAAATTGATGCAATCAAAACCATAATAATAAACAGGATGTCATTATGTCGTATTGATGGTAAAGTGCAAACGAAAATAATGAATTCTAGACGCTCATGTTTTTAATGTAGAAAACTTGAGCGCAAGTTTCAACCAAGCAAGTTGAACAGTAAGTTAGCGCGTCGACCTAACGGTTCTCAGTATTTCGGTCACAATATCGCTTTAACTCGGCTTGTTCACTTATTTCGCTATCCAATTTACTTTCCGCTTTAAATTTTGATGTATGAGAAGTTGCGAATTGGACAAACGAGTTTTAAACTTAGACATATTATGTTACGTAGGTGGAAGATAATTGGAAACTTCAGACACGTACAATTTAATTATTAATTGATTTAGCGACTTACCCAACTGTCTCTTGATTTTGTGTTTAAAGTTTTAGAAATACTCCGAGAATACCTACCTACCTACGCAGTTGAAACAGATAATGATTTTGCATTTTAATGAATGTAAAACTTTGTCGAAACTTGAAATCGAACCAATTCTTGTCGCTTAAAAAACAAGTTAGCCAGTTTCCTTTTTTTAATTCACGCGAAAACGGCATTATAAAGCGATGTGGGTAGAACGCTAGTAGAAAAAAGTTTAAATCGAACACGACTACCGGATAATAATTCGTAATTCCTTTTTCAAATCTGCCATTAAAAAGTTGCCTGCAACGCGTAAAGCGGAACAGAAAAACGAAAACTTAAATGTTCCGTTTTACCAAAATCGAAAAAAGTGGTACACAACTTTCACGACACTGACCTGATAAATGCCTCGTGTCGAGTTGGGCAGCGACACCGGCGGCCAGCAGGAGGAGCCAGAACGCCCCACAGGCGCCCCGCATCTTCATGCCACACTCACCACATCAACAACACTACACAGAACAGCGGAATTGGAACACAGCGGTTGTGGAACAACTGGAACGCGCATGGAAAGTCTGGGAAAGTTTGGTGGTGTGTCTGCGCGCGACGAGCGGTGCACGCGGGCGCGGGAGAGCGACTGGCGAACGCCGGCTCGCCGGCCGGCGCGGGGAGCCCAGCGCGCGGGGCAAATTACCACTCGCCGAACCGCAGGTGCAATATTTTCTTCAACGTTTCTTTAGCATATCGAAATTAGGTAATATACATGACTTATTTATATGGAGCTATTGTTAACTATTAAAACTGTAAAATATCGAGACACAACTATTTAGTTTAGTTTACACAAAATCACTACCCATTAATTTTCACTAGCATAACGCCTATGTCCAGCTGTGGATAGTCTTGAACAGGTTTTCGAGAGAAGCCAGTTAGTTTCCGGTGGATGTCACTGGCTGCTAGAAATACCTAATTCGCAACATTATTGAAATTTTATCGAAATAAACATTTAAATATATTTTCTATTGTACGAGTTAGAAAGCTTTGAAGTTATTAATCGATTTCATCGATTTTAAAACGGAAGCGGCAACGAACAGGTAACCTGTGGCCACTGTCATGCCTCTTATTACACCATTAATCCTTTGACCGCGCCGCGGCGATAATTTATACATAATATGTAATAGAAAGTCTGTCGTCATCGGTCGTTGTCGCATATTATTGTATAAGCGGCACTGCGCGTTCAAATTAGATAAATACCAAAAGAGAAGGCTAAGCCGCTGCGGCAACATAAAAGTAACCTAATTATGACTTATTAGTTGCTACCGCCATGACTTTAACTTTGCACCAATTCCTAATGATTATTATAATTATTTATCATTAAAAAGGAAATCAATTGAATTTTAGGTAGTAGCAGTATTAAATAATGTATGGATTGAATCGGGATGTAAGGGAGCAGCCTATCATCTTTTCGCTCCAAGCCAACCTCACCTGCCCGTGGTGCATCCTGCTGAACAACAAACGAGGCGCTGGCAACCGACTAATGGCGGTATAACCATCATAATTGAAGGCGCAGCTAAATACCACAGGCCGATGACGGGCAGCAGCGTCATCGGAGCGAGAAGCTACGTCCTGCGATTGCCAACCCGCCTGCCCAGCGTGGCGATTATGGGCATATCCTCCAGATGTTTGTCCTGAGTGGCAAGCAACTGGAGAGGCCTATGTCCAGCAGTGGACTGCAATAGGCTGGTGATGATGATGATGATGAATCGGGAAATCTGATTATTACTCGCACACATAAATTTTTTGACATTCGTGTTTAAAACTACATATTTGTTTCAAAGATATATTTTTCTGAAGGTAATGTTAAGACAAATACTTTTAAACATTTGCTAATTACGTTTTTAATAATGACGATTTTATCATAAGGCCCAGACACAACAATAGCTGAGGAATAGGATTTTTAAAGGTTATTGACAGGATATTGAGGTGAAAGTGACTTGCTGGTTATGATTTTCCTAGAAAGCTGTTTCCCCACAGTACAAATTCACCCCGATTGCGGGAAAATCTCCCTACGCTGGGCTCCCCACTCACACAGGTGGTCGCAGGTAGCGGGTAAACACAACCTTTCGTCCGACATGACACCTTGCACGGGAATTATTATAACTTTATTTATCGTGCATACAACGTACTGCTTTTATTATTGCGATAATTAACAATGTCAAAGTCAAAGTCAAAATAATCTTTATTTGTATAGGTTTTTATGAAAAACACTTACAAATCGTCGAAGCTACCACCGGTTCGGAAAGCAATATTAGGAATACCCGGTTCCGTTAATTAATTACGAAAATACCAGCCAGCTTATCGTACACCTAGAGCTACCTTTTGAACATGGAATCAAATCAATTAGGGTTTTTGTAAATTTGTAACCAAAAGGCATTCTGAGATAGCTTTTCTAAATGCTATTGCTATTGGATTTCATTTCAAATTAGAAAAAATCCTAGCGGGATTTTGTGCCGGATTTGTGACCATCTGTGTGATGTCAGAAATCGTGGGTTCTAATCCCAGATGGGACTATCATTTATTTATGCAAGGGCCAATAATAATTGTACATACCTTTAATTAGGTATGTCTTTTATATTGCGCAAAACACATTTATTTTATCAAAAGCATGAATCGATGTACATTACGATTAATTTTTAATTTTAATGGGTAAGTGGGAAAGGTATAGGTGGAATTCCATACTACGCTTGTCATGTTCAGTTATGTACGAGTAAGTAGGTATAGAGATATTCTTTTTTACCAAACAGTTCAATTAAAAATAGACAATTCAATTAAAGCGGTCTTTTCGCTTTAAGCGATTTCTTCCAGACAAGTTTTGAATAGAGGATAATTAAAAGTATGCTGAAGTAAGAAGAGAGGTAGGGCATAGCGAATCTTGGCTCCACCTCGAGCGAAAGACCTCCACCCTATAGAATACCGCAGCCAAATGACCTCCGGGTCGTGTTATTGCCCTGAGTAGGGTTTCTGGAGCTCGTGGGGGCTTAGGGCTGGGCCGGCATGGCTGTGCGGGCAACTGACAGGTAACTGACCAGACTGAGTTATTTGTCCATTGTCACCAGTGGCGTAACTACAGGGTGGCATGTCGGCAAAATGCCACGGGCCCCCAGCCGTAAGGGGCCCCCGGCCAGAGGAGAATCCAAACTCCCAACATTTATTATTACACATTTAGTGAAAATCTGATGAATTTCCCACGGGCCTCGAATGGTATAGTTACGCCACTGATTGTCACAGCAACTTGGACTTCTCCTTTGCTTTTCATCAGGCGTAGGGAAGTCATTTTGTAGAACTACATTAAAAAAACGGTAATGTTTGAAGCAAAACGATCTGTGACCTATGAATTAGGTTTTTAATCTGAAACGTCTACATAACTATTGTGTACAGCTTTTTGTAAGTCTGTATAGAGTACAAACAGTCGGAGGTTATTTTTTAAATCCATAATGACTATGAAATATTTAAACATACAGCATCAATTTGTAAAAAACTATTATCTACGCTCATGTTAATTTGTATACCTACGTCATTCACTTGTTTTTCTTATCTTAACGATACTTAGAAGAGGCTTCTATTTATTTACAAATCGATGAGCGCCGAAGTATCCGTTTTCCTCAATGGGACGGCTGGTACCGGCTCGCACCGACTTCGTAATCAACAAACCGGTACCAAATGCGTTTGTACATTGCAACTGTTTGTTGGACGGTCGTCAAATAAGTAGGTATTAGCTATTTTAGTCCGATGCGCCCGGATGTGAAAAAAGGACGAGCTTACAAGACGTATTTTGCATATTAAATTAGCTTGATCACATTGTCATGATGTTTTCCTTACAGGATTAACAATAACTTTAGCCTGTATATGGTAAAGAATGACGACCAGTTCAGATCAGTGGTAGTGAACGCTGCTTGACACAGTGGTTGCGGGTTCGAAGCCGCGCACATTACATCCATTTGTGTGCATGAATATCTTTAATCGTCTGGGTGTTTGCTATGTACTCGTATAATATTGTACGTATTAAAAAGTAAACGAATTGTCTAGCACCCATAGTAGCATAAGCTTTAAGAGAGGAGGGCATAGCTAATCTTCGAACGTATTGAGCCGCCCGTCCGGGGAAGGACCTCCACCTCCACTCTATAGAGTACTGTAACCAAATTACCTCTAGGTCGTGTTTCTGTCGGTGAGTGAGTATTGTTCCGGAGCTCTTGGGTGGTTGGCAATCGCCAACCCGTCTGCCCAGCGTGGCGTTTTTTTATGGGCATATCCTCCAGATGTTAATTTGCCCTAAGTGGCGAACGACTGGAGAGGCCTATGTTCAGCAGTGGACTGCAATAGGCTAATGTTGATAATGATGTGGGTGGTTAGTGTTTGGGTCGGCATGGCGGTGGCAACTGACAGGTAACTAACTAGTTACTTGCCCGTTGTCAAAGCGACTTGGGCTTCTCTTTCGCTTTTCCTCAGGCGTAGAGAAGCCATTACGTCGAGCAACTTTAAAGTAAGGAAGCTTCGGCTTAACTTGGGACTAGATGGCACTGTGTGGCTCTGCGTGGAATGCCGTGAAATGAGAATATTGATAGTGAGTTAGGTCACATTTTATGCATATATATCAAGCCTCTACCTGAAAGCAAGGAAGGTCTAAAGGTTTCAGATTGAATTTCCGATTTGCCCATTTGAGATAGGTCGTTAGTTCCGAAATCCGCCACGAGATAATTTATTTTCTTGAAACAACTGAACTGCGTAGGTAAGTACTCAACGTATTCAAAAATATTCTTTAATCATTTTAAAACACTTACAGCATTATTTATCAAAATCAAGTATTTTTGTTGAAAGAACTTCATTGTTTAACTTAGGCTGTTTAATACCCGATTCTTTAGCCAGTTCCGAGTTGTATTCTCTGTGACTGTAACGCAACTGTCAAGTGTCAATGTCAAAAATCAAAGAGTGACGCCGACTGAAATAAATAAATAATTTTCGTTTTCACTGCAGAATTTAACAATACGATGATGTTTTATTATTGAAGTGGCGTGCAAAATCATTAAAAATGTCAGCCGCCGAACAACCCGACCTCTTGTTTTTCGATACTTTTTCGCACGACACCAGTGAAGTATGTGATTTCGACGTGTCTCAGCACATTTATTATCCATGAAAAATCAATTTTTCACTTAATAATTTCCTTTTAGGAGCTCAATTTGGATCTGGTGCAGTTCCCAAAGTCTGTGTATGTGCGGGAAATACGGATAATACCGCTGGGGGCTCGTGTGGAGGGCGATTTTCCTGGCGGAGTACGTCTTGGTGCGACAAACCCTACGAAGTTTCACATAGATTTCTTCGTGAACGACTTGAGTAAGCCGGGAGCGTCTACGTTCGAGGCGCTGGGCAGCCTGGACTACTGCCAGAATGGGCAGATCCACATGGAGTGCGGGACCGGGCTGGACCAGCCGAGGATTCCGACTGATGGTCTTGTGTTACGAGGTAAGATGGTGCCACTTTTGTAGTGACCTAATTAAAATAGTAGTAATGACATGTTCTGACAATAACTATTTTTTTTTAAATTGTTGAGTTGAAAATTACAAAGTATTCTTTGATAAAGTTACAACATAACTTAAGTGCTAAGAGTTATATCGTTGTCATTGATTCCTTTGCGACTGTTCAAGTTCATTGTGTACAAAGCATGCAGTCCATATGACAATTCTCTTGCCACACAATACATATTTCAAAACATGGTATTTCATTGATTCTTTATCTATATTACTTCACCAGCTGCTGCCCGCGGCTCTGCCCGCGTGAATATTTGTATAAAACATAGCCTATGTGTTAATCTGATGTACAAACTATATTCCTGTAAAGTTTCATTAAAATCCGTTCAGTAGTTTTTGCGTGAAAGTGGAACAAACATCCATCCATCCAAACAAACTTTTGCATTTATAATATTAGTAGGATAGGATTGTACTTTAGAGCTTGCAGTAACATCAAATGTTCACTCTAAATCATAATATGATAAAAAGAAAGCACTTTAATAGATCATTATGATGATGATGATGAATTTAAGATTGTTCTCAGATTGTGATTAGATATTGATAGGTAAGATATCTAATAAGATCCATTACTACAAGCGTTTCTTGCCAGTTTCTTCTCGGTAGAATGCCGCCTTCCGAACTAGTGGTAGTTTGTGGCTTTGGCAATTCGAAAATATATTTCATGTACAGAATTGACCTCTACAGATAGATAGATAGATATTCTTTATTGCACACCAAAGAGCTTACTTAAAACAAGATACAAAGAAAAAAACACGAGGTACAATATAGGTCGCAGATTTATAATAAGTATAGGTAGATTTGTTACATAGATAGATTTGTTACATATGTACTTAATTACTTAACTATAATAGGTTCATTAAATACAGTTAGATAAGAACATGTAACAATAATAATTATGGGTTGCATTAACCTGTGCATCCCACACTAGCATTTTTTAGAGTACTGTAACCTGGCGATGTGAACACAATAACCCGTCTTATACTAAAGTTTTTTGTTTTTTTTTTTAAATTTATACAAATAATTCTTATCCTTTCTTTCATTTGTCTAGAATCTTGTGAGTAGGGTTGGTATGCTATGCCACTTCAACCTAACATGTGAATGATTTGGCATCTACACTGGAGAGGACAGGGAGTGTGACACATGAGGTTGAAGCGGCATTTGTCAGTTCAGTACTTAATTTTTTTACTTAATTGTGTGAGATCCTTATTGTTGGAGGCAGAGGCAAATTTTTAGTCCCTGCGTTATCTTAGTTAAGTTACTTAATAAACAGGCTAAGCCCAGCAAAAATTGAGATCTGTAAGTAGTTATGTTTTTAATTCTAGGGTGGTACACAACCATCACTCTGGCTGTCTACGGGAACCTGACCCAGGTGATCAGCGACACTCCTGTTGGTTCCAACCCTCCCAGCATCCAGCGGCCCATCTCGAGAGAAGTAGCCCCAGTGCCCTCGTCTAGCGCGGCCCAGCCACCCGACTGGAACCCTGAAACCTCTACCCCCATCCCCTCCTACACTGGCAACGTAGCCAACGCCAATCCGGACACATATGGACCTAATAATTACCCTGAAAACTATGATAACCAGATGTACAGGACCGATTATTATGGGAATGAACCTCCTAAGGATCCGAGGACATACCACCACATGGAGGATAATGAATGGGAGAAGGAACGGAGGGATATAAGCTGTGAGAGAGATGACAGGTTGAGGCACAGCCCGAGATCTCTAGAGCATGATAGGGATAGGAGGGATGCTAGAAGTAGGAGGAGGTCCTTAGATCGGGGGCGGAGCAGGGAGTCGTCCAGGCTTCGGGATAGGAGTAGGGAGTTGGATCGTCTGCACTCGCGGTCGAGGAGTCGGGAAAGGGATTACATGATCAAGGGCGAGTATCGTCCGATCAGTCGATCTAGGTCTCGCAGCGTCGACAGGGACCGAATTAGGGCACTATCTGGCGATCGCGATTGGGATAGAGGCTCCTACAAAAAGGACGATTACCGTCGGCATCGCGACGCGTCGTACGACCGATCTCGCGGCGGCTCTTATGAAAAAGATTCCGCGTCTTACGAACGAAGGTCGCCTTATGACAAAAGAGGCCCGTCCTACGAACGGAAAATGTCTTACGAAAAACGTGGGCCGTCGTACGAAAAACGGATATCGCCTTACGACAAGAGGGGGTCGTCGTACGAGCGACGTGCTCCGTCGTACGAGAAACAAGGACAGTACGACAGAAAGAGACATTCGCCCTACGGTCGCATGCGAGGTTCTAGCTACGGAAGTAGATCTCCGAGCAGGGACGATCCTAGGAAGCGGCCTAGGACGCCCCCGGGGGAGAGCAGCAGACGACCTCTGTCCCCTCGGGAGGGAGACGTGTCCAGTCCTATCAACTCCATCAGATCTGAGGATGGTGGTGATTACGATAGAAGTGGTAAGCAAATTCCTCGCGTCGATTTCTACCACCCAAGCTACAGGCATAAGAGTTCCATTAGGAGTCCCTCCCAGGAGGTCGAGGCGCCCTACATCGAACCTCAACATTCCAGCCTGGTAACAGTGCCAATAGTCGATAACGCAACAGCCGCTAAAGCTATAGAGTCACCGAGCCGCAATGCAGAAGAATCTATGGACGCCGAACAGTTTGAACCTATTTTGTCCGACGAAGACATTTGCGACCTTGAAGAAACGCCCTACATGGAAGTTGATTACGACGTGAACGAATACTGCGGCGTCGATGACATTATTAAGTATTACAATCCGTTCAAATCTGAGTGGCAGAAGTATGATTACGTCAACAAAGTTCACTTGTTGGCAAACGTTCAGAAAGACGGCGTGAAAGATGTGTTAACTGCGACCTATGACGAATTGTGCGATGCCAGTCCTGATCTCTTTAAGATATCCGAGCTGACGAAAGCAGCTAAGAAGAGGGAACAGAAATTTTTCGCAAGCACTTTTACCGAAATCGATAATTCCGCTAGAGAAGAATGGGTCCACCAGTGCGAGCAGTTGTTTGTATCTTTGACTAACCTTTGCAAGAACACTGATATAATCTTGCGTGTGTTCCGCAAGAACAACACTGACGACGATTTCATTGATATTTATAATTTCCTCGTGACTTTCTGCCGAATCGGGCTTAACTTCGAATTTGCTTTGGCCCAGCAACAACCGACGTACAAAATCAGACATATGAAATGCGGCATTCGTTTCGCTGAGGCGCTGATGAGCCACCGATACAACGGGCACGTGATGACCGTGCTCCTCAACACTGGCATCAACATGCCTATGCTCTTGTTGGACATGTACTCCAAGGAATACATGGCTCTGAGTATTCGACTCATGATACTGAGGGCGTTAAATGCATGTCTATCTTCAAAGGAGTCTGTTGAAAATTTCATGCAAGACTCTGTCTTTCCGAAGTTCGATAAAAAAGCAGAAGACGATAAGAAACCTAAAAATGGTTATCAAGCTCTTATTTGCATAATGCAGAGTAATCCCCTTGCTAGAATAAAGTTTTCAATTAGCGCTTTGATTAAAAAACTGAATATCTACGAGTTGTTGGGAAAATTGCACGATTTGGTTTTCAATTTCAACAAAAGCGCTGCTGAAAGGAATCAGAATGAAGACGCTGAATTGTCCGAGAGCGAAGCGGAGTTCATAGTGAATGCTCTAGAAGAGATACTCTACATGTACCGGACTCAATGCTTCCATTTATCTCAGCCCAAGCGGTTCCTTCCCGTCTCTGCTCAGTTCGAAATCAGTAAAGAGACATCGAACGAAACCCTCTTGGAATTCTTCAACATCCATCACATCTTGGAAGCCTGCCTCTACTTGCTGACTTGCCCGACGACTTGCAGCAACCTTGTGGTCACTAGTCCCATTCACGACTTGATTTACGAGCTTGTAAATTCAGAAAACGGTCTCAATTTCCTTTACAACAATATGAAAATGAGCGAATTGTTGTTCAAAACGCTAATTCAGCCGTATGGGCAGCAAAACCCTGATGAGTTCATTTATCCTCACGATCTGAGCACTTACAGCGATCTTCAGATATTGGGACTAGAATTGGCGTACAAGTTGAAAGCGTTGTATTATTTGAAATCGATCTGCGATTTGCAAGCGGGGAAGGTGGATGAGAATGAATTGATAGATAGACTGCAGTCTTTATACTGCCTCAGTTTTGGGAGCATCGGTAAGACTGCTGTCCCTGACGTCATTGTGATGGGAGACAACGCCGATTGTCTGATGGAGGTTTTCGAGAACGATCTGAAGACAAAGAGCAAGGGCGAATCGCCGACGAAGCAAAAGTCGCCTGCCAAAGGATACGCTATAGAATTGATCGTTTCCGCCGTTCGTTACTCAGCGAACGTGCCTTTTTTGAAGAAATATGGACAACGTCTGATTAACGTCTCCAATGAACATGACAGATTTGAGCCGAGCGTGTCCAGCGTCCTGCAAGAAGTCAATCCTTATTTGAAGCCCGTGGAAAAGACGATACTGCAATCCGGCGATGACCTAGCAGAATGCGTTGAAATCTTGAAAGTAAGTCTGGAGCACTCGGCTGATCTACCAGGAGAGCTGATGACGTGTCTAAGGATCTTGAGACACTTCTGCATCTCTGATTATGATAAAAACGTTACTATTGCTTGTGAATCCGCCACCGAAGAGTATGTGGAGTTGAAGTATAAGTACAATGTTCTGCAATTGTTCTCTCTGGATGGAGTAGCGCATGTGGTGGGGATCCTGGACCGTTTGGCGACGCATTTTGAGCAGCCCAGTATGCATACGGCGTTCTTCGCGTCCGCCAAGGGGCTGCAGCTGGCTCAGATGCTGCTGCCCTGCCTGAGGTTGCTGGACGAGATGTTAGCCAGGGTGGTCCGTTGTCGCGGACCGAGGTTCAGAGATCTGACAGCTGCTCCTGTTCTTTTGAAAACCTACGGGATTGCTAAAACGTTTCCATTGGGCTCTGTTGGGTACAGGACCGCCGCTAAAGCCGCTGAGGCGTCAGTGAGAGCTTTACTAGCGTACGCTCAACCGATAGCAGACGATGCCAATGATGGCGACTCCATACGGCGCGGTCCATGGACTTCTCTATGCTACGAAGTCATTTCCTACACTATGACAGCTCCGTACACTTTCGTTCCTGGTCTTTTAGTATTCTCTGAGTTGTTGCCACTGCCTTTACCAATGCAGACGAAAACTCCGCCAACTGAGAGGGAGCTAGCTGACGCTTCTAACGAGAGACGGCTCTGGTCTGCTCATCTCCACGCTCTGTCCAACGACTTGACCGACATGGTCCAAATTATTTGCACGTCAACGTATAGACCGGTGGTGCATATGCTGCGGAGAGTATGCGTTCAGATAGCGGATTTGGCTCCGAATACAGCGGCGACGGTGGCCAGAGCTGCCGTAGGGGCTGTTTTAAGGGAGCTGAAGACGGGAGAACCTGCTTCCGCTAGTTCCGCGAGGGTTTTAGGCTTCTTCGCGTGTTTGGTGTCTCATGCATCGGTGAAGTGTGCCGTTCTCCACGCGATGAACAGCGGCGGGCCTCGGTCTACTGAAGTGCAGTCGGCTCTATGTGGAGTGTTGACTCTGGTGAACAGTTCCAACGAACATGCAGCAGCGCAGGAGTTTGCAGCTCACGCTCTGGCAGCGTTCTGCGATATCGAGATAACTCTCACTCCATTGTCCGCGTCAGCAGAAGTGCTGTTATCCAACTCTTTGCCGAACAAGGAAGCGTTGGCAGCGTTCCTAGAAGCATCGGCTGATTGTCTGGAGTCTACATCGAAGACCTGTGCCGTCGCATCCTCGATCTTGCGAACTTACTTTGTTTTGACGGACCACGAGCACGGGTTTCAGCAGTTCCGAAGATTCGTGACTAAGAAGAGGGAGTCTTTGGGGAAGTTCTTCAGGTGGGCGTTGCAAGGGCCTGGTGAAGATAAGGCGGAGTGCCTGAGCATGTACATAGACCTCATCAGGTTATTGAAGGTGGATGAGGGGGAGGGATCCGTGGGCAGGAGGTCTGTCCTGCAGGTGAGCGAGATGGCGGACATGGTGGGCTTCTCGCTGGCTGATGATGAGCATCCCGTGCTGGTGTTGGAGAAGACTTTGAAGGTTCGTTAGTTTTTTGGTAATTATGTGTTAAGTCTTATTTAAGCATTTGACTGCAATGAAAACAGACGCAATACTTAACCAGTGACCTCACGGCTGTTAACATGGTAATCCCTTGTTATGAGCTCGCCGAGAATAGGCTATTATGGCTAAAACTTGTAATTAGTTTAGCTTGTTTAGCTTATACAAAAATAAAAGGCACGTATTTTTTATTTATAAATTATACTAAAAATTACAAAGTTATAGCCCGTTGAAATTACGCGTGACGTCACTCGTTGAGACATTTTTACGGGAGCGAGTGACGTCATAGACTCAGATTTTGTCATAGTCAACTTTGTGGAGAAAATGTGTTGAAACTGATAAGTAATATATGCAATTTCTGCTTTTTATTTTACAAGAAACAGATTTCGTTCTTTCTAAAAATATCTAAACGGAGAATTAATATTAAGATAGTGACATACACGTGAAGTTTATCTTTATATACTCAGGTGAGAAATGGTGTCAGGATAACTTATCTCTCTCTAATAGTCTCATTTGAAAAGTGCAATTTATTTGGGTACCATTCCCTGAAGACAACAAAATGGTTTTGTAAACTGTAATCTTACTTCCCAACATTCCCAGGATCGTAACTTCGACGAAGACGCGATTGCCAACGCGACGTTCCTCTGCACCCACTTGCAGAAGCTCAGGGCTCCGGACGAGGCCGCGACGCCGCCGCTGGAGGCCGCCGAGACTCCGCTGCCGGCCCCGGACCCGCTGGTGGCGCAGTTCGCGGCCCGCATCATATACTCCATAGGGGAAGCCAGCGATGAGCGGCTGACGTCCAGCTATTGGCTGAACGTGCCGTCCGCGAGCGGGGACGACGATGTTAACGATACGGAGCTGGTAAGTAGCTGTGTATATTGTTGAAGTTCCATTGTGTTCGATGGTGGAGAAGCTGCCAACTTTTCCTAAGTTTATTTTCTTCTAAACTTCTTCTTCTAAGAGAGGTAGGGCATAGCGAATCTTCGTTCGAATTGAGCCGCCTGTCCGGGGAATGACCTCCACCCTATAGAATACCGCAGCCAAATGACCTCCGGGTCGTGTTTCTGCTGGTGAGTAGGGTCTCCGGAGCTCGTGGGTACCCCCCACGGGTTGGGCCGGCATGGCAGTGGCAACTGACAGGTTACTAACCAGTTACTTGCCAGTTGTCACAGCGATTTGGGCTTCTCTTTCGCTTTCCATCAGGCGTAGGGAAGCCATTTTGTCGAGCTATTATAAAAAAAAAAAAACTTGTTAATTTGTGTAATATTTACGACTAGCTGTGCCGGCGGCATCGCACGATTGGATATCGGGTTCAATAAATAACGGACTTCTATAAAATGTTGCCTAAATTTTAAGTTAGATCTTTAGCAATACATTGGTGAAAACCGCACTCAAATCCATGCAGTAGTTTTCACGTGATGTGCGTTCAAACATACAGATAAGAATTTCACCCGTTTTCCCCACACTTCCCTTCACTGCTTTGCTCCTATTTGTTGTAGCGTGATCAAAAGTATACTATGACCTGCCCAGGAGTATAAAGTATAATTGTACCAAGTTTCGTTAAAATCCGTTGAGTAGTTTTTGTTTCTATAACGAACATACAGACAGACAGACAAAAGTTTTACTGATTGCGTTTCTGGCATCAGTATCGATCACTAATCACCCCCTGATAGTTATCTTCTTCTATAGGTACTTAAATATTTTTTCAAAATAACTGTCACAAAATTTTTGTCTGTCTGTCTGTCCGTCTGTCTGTCTGTCTGTCTGTTTGTATGTATGTTCGTTATACAAACAAAAACTACCTTATTCTTAACTTAACTTCATACTCCTGGGCAGGTTATAGTACACTTTTCACCACGCTACAATCAATAGCAGCAGAGCAGTGACGGGAAGTGTTGGGAAGATGGGAGAACTTTTTACCTGTATGTTTGAACGCGCTTCACGCAAAAACTACTGCATGGAATTGAATGCGGTTCTCACCAATGTATTGCTAGAGGTTTAACTTAAAACTTAGGCAATAGGTATAGATAGGTATTTTATGGAAGTCCGTTTATTTTCAAACCCGATATCCACGCGTGCGACGCCGCTGGCACAGCTAGTTTTGAAATAATATTTCATGCCCACAGAATTGGGATGATGACTAAAAAATAATTTAATGTCCATCAGATAGATTAATGAAAAATATTGGATACGTATTTTTTATTTTGCCTCTTGTTCAAAAACTTACGAAGATACATTGATTTTAAATGTCACATGACGTCACGTTAGAGTACAAAATATACTCTAACGTGACGTAGTTAGCCCCCACTCCGTAACTTTAATGCGCTATATCTAAGTATTTTCTTGTTATTTCGACAAAACAAAAAATACGGGTCTTACATTTTTTTATTATCTAAGAGACGGACTAATTATTTTCTTCATTTTCATACCTTGTCATCATCCGTATTGATCTCTCCACAGATTTATTGTAAGTATAGATAATGCCTACGACCTGCCGGTAATATCTCCTCTCCTCACGTTGCAGGTATTGTGTGACATAATGGAGATCGCCAACACGCACCTAGGTGGGGGCGGGACAGTGGGCGGCGGCGCAGGCGCACTGGCGGGCGCCGTGCGGCGGCTGGCGGGCTGCGTGGACGCGCGGGCCGACCCGCTGCCCTGCGACGACAAGCGTCCTGCCGGTACGTGCCTAGACTGAATTAATATCGTAGTCTGCGATGAAGCGCGCTCACCCAGCAAAAGCTGGTTCGCCCTCATTTTGAATACCGGAAGATTATTTACCACGAAAATCAAGCCAAGTGGCCAAGTAAAGGGGAAACACGCTGAACGCTTTTCGAAATCAGTTGTTATATTAGCCGGTACAATCCTATTGCTTGGAATAACAGACAAGTGATTGAGTTGATTACTTATCTATTGCCATAGTGATTTGGGCATCTCTTTCGCTTACCATTGGGCCATTATACCGTACTAGGCTCCGTATGTCATAACCGGTAGAACGCACTGATCGAAGACTTTCGTCTTTAGGCACTGTGGGATCGACGATGTGAAGACTCGACGAAGTTTCCCAAACGCCGCCCAGCCTAGCTGAATTCTCCTATTTATCTCGTCCTCAAAGTTGTTTCCAACTGCAATGTCTGCCCGAGGTATACATATTTTTGAACAACTTCGAGGACGGCGCCGTGCACTGCAATCGGTTCCGGTAGAACATGTTCATTGAACATGACCTTCATCATCATCATCATCAGCCTATTGCAGTCCACTGCTGGACATAGGCCTCTCCCGTTGTTCGCCACCTAGGGCAAACTTCTGGGGGATATACCCATAATCGCCACGCTGGGCAGGCGGGTTGGCGATCGCAGGGCGTAGCTTCTTTCTCCGGTGACGCTGCTGCCCGTCATCGGCCTGTGGTATTTAGCTACGCCTTCTATCGTGATGGTTTTACCGCCACCAGTCGGTTGCCAGAGCCTCGTTTGTTGTTCGGCAGGATGCACCACGGGCAGGTGAGGATGGCTTGGAGCGAAAAGGTGATGATAGGTCGCTCCTTTACATAAATTTTGCCGCTCCGTTGTAACAGCTTCGATTCTTTGCCGGATCACCTCATTTCGGATCTGATCTCGCAGAGAGACGCCGAGCATAACCCTTTCCATAGCTCCCTGAGCGACTTTTAACCTGTGGACTAGCCGTTGTAACATAAGTAACTGTACTGTATGCGTTCCAGTGGCGCTGACGCGCGTGCGGCTGGAGGGCGGCGCGGACGCGTTCCGCTCGCATAAGTAACGGTGTCTGTAGTATGTTGTATGTCGCAGTGGCGCTGACGCGCGTGCGGCTGGAGGGCGGCGCGGACGCGTTCCGCTCGCATAAGTAACGGTGTCTGTAGTATGTTGTATGTCGCAGTGGCGCTGACGCGCGTGCGGCTGGAGGGCGGCGCGGACGCGTTCCGCTCGCATAAGTAACGGTGTCTGTAGTATGTTGTATGTCGCAGTGGCGCTGACGCGCGTGCGGCTGGAGGGTGGCGCGGACGCGTTCCGCTCGCACAAGTAACGGTGTCTGTAGTATGTTGTATGTCGCAGTGGCGCTGACGCGCGTGCGGCTGGAGGGCGGCGCGGACGCGTTCCGCTCGCACAAGTAACGGTGTCTGTAGTATGTTGTATGTCGCAGTGGCGCTGACGCGCGTGCGGCTGGAGGGTGGCGCGGACGCGTTCCGCTCGCACAAGTAACGGTGTCTGTAGTATGTTGTATGTCGCAGTGGCGCTGACGCGCGTGCGGCTGGAGGGTGGCGCGGACGCGTTCCGCTCGCATAAGTAACGGTGTCTGTAGTATGTTGTATGTCGCAGTGGCGCTGACGCGCGTGCGGCTGGAGGGCGGCGCGGACGCGTTCCGCTCGCGGCCGCCTAACACGTCGCGGCCGCCGTCGCTGCACGTCGACGACTTCACCGCATTACACCAGCCCTACAGCTCCAGGTACCTTGGACTTGGCACTCTAGGAAAGGCGAACCTTTTTTTATGATAGAGGGGGCAAACGGGCCTGAAGGTCACCTGATGGTAAGTGATCACTTCAGCCCATAGACACCGCAACACCAGGGGAGTCACAGGTGCGTTGCCGGCCCTTGAGAAATCTATAGGCTCCCTTTATAAGGTCCTCAAGTCATATCCACTCGGAAAAATTGAAGCCGGAAGCTGATTTCAAAGACCAGTTCCACGAGGCAGAAAATTGCGCGCAAAACGCACCGTGGAAAACCTCCACCTATCAAACTAACCTAACTTTCGCTCGAATTGAGCCGCCCGTCCGGAGAAGGACCTCCACCCTATAGAATGCCGCAGCCAAATGACCTTAGGGTCGTGTTTCTGCCGGTGAGTAGGGTCTCCGGAGCTCGTGGAGGGTTAGGGTTGGGCCGGCATGGCGGTGGCAACTGACAGGTAACTGATCAGTTCCTTGCCCGTTGTCACAGCGACTTGGGCTTCTCTTTCGCTTTCCATCAGGCGTAGGGAAGCCATTATGTCGAGCTACTATAAAAAAAAATATAACATCAGGTGGGACATAGACTTACTTGCGTAGGTGGTATACAAAAAAGAAAACAAAAAGCCGTACCTGTATGTATAGTCAATAGTACTGTAGCGACATCTATCTCTATATCCTTACATCATAAAATTACTAGTTTCACCCGCTAACAACAGATGGCGCTATCAAATCTTTCCTCTTCATAATATTATTGTATATTCAATTTCCCAGAGGCATGCGGCGCGGCGTGCCGGCGGCCGACCGCGGCCGCTTCGCCTCGGCGGCGCCGCTGCACGCACACTACAGGCATTTGTGAGTATTCTCATATCATCATCATCATCATCAGCCTATTGCAGTCCACTGCTGGACATAGGCCTCTCCAGTTGTTCGCCACTTAGGGCCAAAATCTGGAGGATATACCCATAATCGCCACGCTGAGCAGACGGGTTGGCGATCGCAGGGCGTAGCTTCTCGCTCCGGTGACGCTGCTGCCCGTCATCGGTCTGTGGTATTTAGCTACGCCTTTAATACGGATGATGACAAGGTATGAAAATGAAGAAAATAATTAGTCCGTCTCTTAGATAATAAAAAAATATAAGACCAGTATTTTTTGTTTTGTCGAAATAACAAGAAAATACTTAGATATAGCGCATTAAAGTTACGGAGTGGGGGCTAACTACGTCACGTTAGAGTATATTTTGTACTCTAACGTGACGTCATGTGACATTTAGGCTAAGTTCATATGGCCGCGCGGCACCGCGCGCCGCCGCGCGGTGTGTGAGTTCACATGACAGGGTATATACGAGCGCCAGTCTGGCATTAACATTGATATACAATGGACGTGGAGGAGGCAATTTGCTTGTGGATTACCAAAACTTACCCAAATTTTTCTTTTTTTCTTCGGAATCATCATTTTTGCAAAAAATTAAAACTAGTTCTTCCCAAGACCTTCTTTTTAATATTTTATTTGAATAATCCTTAGAGTTAAGATTCCAAATCGCATCTCTTTTTTCGATTTCGTCGATAAGCAAATCGATAGGCACAATGTCATCTTCGGTACTCATTGCATCGATCTATGTGTCTTTCCGTCTCAAGGCGCGCGGATCAACTGAACAGGTCGATACAGGTTTGAAATACTTGTGCCGCGCGGCAGCGCGCGGTTCTAGATCTTGCGCGCGGGTCAGAGCGCGCCGCGCGTTGGCGTGCGGTACCGCGCGGTAATGTAGACGATAATTATCGTTTATATTGATCTTGTGCCGCGCGGTTCGTAGTTCCGCGCGGTACCGCGCGGCCATATGAACTTAGCCTTAAAATCAATGTATCTTCGTAAGTTTTTGAACAAGAGGCAAAATAAAAAATACGTATCCAATATTTTTCATTAATCTATCTGATGGACATTAAATTATTTTTTAGTCATCATCCCAATTGTGATGGTTATACCGCCACCAGTCGGTTGCCAGCGCCTCGTTCCTTATTCGCCAGGACGCACCACGGGGAGGTGAGGTTGGCTTGGAGCGAAAAGATGATGGGTGGCTCCCTTACATCCCAGTCCCATTCTCAATCAGTTTTACTTTTATAATAAAACTAGCTGTGCGGGAATCAACGTTTCCATTTTAGGGAAGTGGGGGGTTAGAAAGGGGCAACAAGTAGCCTATGTTACTCTCCATCCCTTCAACTATATCCACTTAAAAAATCACGTCAATCCGTCGCTTCGTATTGCCGTGAAAGAAAAACAAACACACACTTTCCCATTTATAATATTAGTATGGATAATTTTATCTAGCAATAAGATATCTCAATTGTATATCTGTGGATACGAATATCCGGAACATCACTATAGTTCATTCGCGTTAAGAAAATAGTGACTCATCACCGACTGCCGGCCAAGTGTGGCTAACGCTAGAAATTATAATTTCTAGCGTTTTAATTGGCTAGGGGGGTGTGGCTTGGCCGGCAGTCGGTGATGAGTCACTATTTTCTTAACGCGAATGAACTATAATACCTACATTTTATCCGGCAGGCGCGGCCGCGGCGCGTGGGAGATGGGTGCGCAGCATTTCGGCCACTTCGCGCCCACGTCACAATATATGATGGGTGAGTACATATTACTATAACATGGTGACCGTTTCTTGCGCATGCGTAGGTATGCTAAGTTAGGTGTTTAACCCCCGGTTAAGACCTCTACAAGTAAACAGTACAAGTTTCGCTTAGCACATGACAGGTTTATTGGATAGCTCAATTTTTGCAAGTTACAATTTTGCCTATATAGCCGTCGAGGAAAACTTTGCCTGTGCGATTTATTAAGTAACAGCGCCATCTATCGGTTGACGGAAGAACTTAAAATTACAATGATCTATGGATCGCTTACATAGGCATTTTGTTATTTTTATCTTTCATGGAAGAAGAAAACATATTGTGCCGACACCAGATAATGGGAACGGGGCAAATGATGATCTTTCAAAAACAAAATCGGTCGATTAATTGTTTCCTGTTATTTTTTAAAATTAATTAAGGATTAGAATTGTTTTCTCGGGGCCGAAAGCTCTCTCTGGGCGCAGGTGAGGACCTAGAGTGATACTTAAAAAGATACTACTTAAGATACTTTAAAAGATACTTAAAAACTTTTAAACCGCCACTGGGGTGAACCAGAAACAAGTATGTAACCTGAAAGTAAAATGTTGTACCACGTGTCCTCAGGCGGGCTGGGCTGGGGCGGAGGCCGGATGCCGCGCGGCAGACACCGCACGTTCATGCGGTAGGCTGCCGCCCGCCACCACGAGGACTGGCTGTAACCAGTACCCGCTCCACAATAAAGGATACACAGAAATTGTTTGTTTTTTTTCATTATCTCTCTTAGGCGCAGCGCAGACAACAGACTATTTGTGACGCACTTTTTAGTCTGTGAAAATAGCACCTATGCAATTATATGCAGTAACGCACACGACGCGCAAAAATCTGTCGCGGATATTTCAGACTCAACGCACACGACGCACATCTTTAATCATTCTGTCGGCAGAGCTGTAGGGACCTAGACGCTCTTTTTTAATGTCTCAGACGCAGACTCTATCGCACAAAAAGTGTGCCGTCTGCGCTGCACCTTAAACTCCTTAGGAATGAGGTATACTTATGACAGAAAGGTTGTCTAGCCATCTGTACAGTCAGAAGCAATAATATGTAATACACTTTAAAGCTTGTCATTTTTCCCGCTTCATGTCAAAATTTTGACATATCCTTTATTGTTGTGACAAGGTTCATTGACTCTACCTGTTCTTATCTAGGTGGTTAAATAAAACAATCGTAGAAAATTTAGAAACAAATCAACTTTATTATCAAGATGAAAAAGATCAAATCATATATTATATATAAGCTTACGAAACAGATATGTAAACACGCAAAGATCACAGTGGCGGCCACGTAACCGCTAGCCGCTCGGCTGGGCATACAGGGTGCTCTCTTAAACAGCAGTACCCTCTACAGGGTGCTCCTCGACATCCACACAAAATAATTAGGCCTAGAAGTGTAGCTTACATACTTTACTCCACAAAGCAACGATAACAGACACAATCGATAAATCTTTGTAACATAAATGACTCGATGCCTAAAAATAGCGGGGCTATATGCTCACAATGCCTATTTCCAATAGGATTCGGAAACTTTCTCGCATTTTCATTCAAAATTGACATTAGTCTAGTACAACAAATGTCAAATTTGAATGACGTTCATTCAATTTTTCCGAATCCGATTATAGTAGAAATTAAATTTCTAGCGTTTTGATTGGCTAGTGGCCTGTCAGTGACCTGTCAGTCACTATTTTCTTAACGCGAATGAACTATAAGATCTTGAATAACATAGGCATTGTGATAACCCTACTAATGGATTGGCGTCAAATCATGTCAACATGATGTGACCCCTTTTCTTCTCATTTTCATAGGTACCTACTACAAACAAGTTTGTCAGACAACCCATATAGGTATATATCCGATTCCAAGTCCTAAACAATGTAATTTGATATTGGTTGAACCCACATACCACTCAATTCTATTCAGTGGGGCTATTCACAAATCCGTTCACAAAGATCTCTAGGAAACAAAAGATCTGAGTGGAAACATTATTGATTGTTCATTCGCATTTGACAGTTCTCATTGAAAACTTTTCCGAGAGCTCTATGGCTGGCGAAAACTTTGACAATTCCATCGAATCATTGAATGAACGATCGAAAATGTTTCCTCTAAGATCTCAAATTTTAAGAGAGACCTTTCCATACGCATGTGTGCTGGTCTGCAGAGCTATTCACTATGTCTATTTCCGTCCGAATTCGGAAACTTTATGGGAAGTTCATTCAAAATTGACATTTGTCTAGTACGACTAATGTCAAATTTGAATGACGTTCCCATAAAGTTTCCGAACGTGTTAGAAAGAATTCGAATCCGTACGGAAATTGGCATTGTGTGAATAATCGTAACGTTAAAACGTGAGCAAAAACCAACTTCTGACCTTTTTATTTTGTGATTTACCAATCCACACCGTTTATAAACTAATTGATACATAAGTGCACTGAAGATATTTCAATTTAGTAACTAACTAAAACATATAGCAATGATCTGAATCCACTTTTATTATTACCACTGATCAGATCACCATAAATCAAAGTAATACACCTAATATATAATGTAGATATCCATGACAGGCCTAATTGTCTGGATAAGTCGATAGTTAGTCAAATTGTAAAAATACTAACTGAATATATCAATCTAATACGTAATTAAAATAAATAAATGGATCGGTAGTTGCGTCTCCTATATAAAATACGTTCGTATGAGAATGTAAATGAAATATGCAAGTAAATGCGCTAGATATATTCTGTATATCTCATATCCATGTAATAGTAAACCATTAGTAACACATACATTCAATACACCCACGATATCTTGTATAAGTATTAAGTAAGATAGGAATATGAAATTATAACTTTACGCTTTGAAAAGAACATTTAAAATGTTGACATGGGAGTAGATAATATCTTTGATAATATCATCTTTATTAATAAGCAAATAAGTTATCATTCCCGTTTGAAAATTATTGTTTTGGGTAGTTCATAAGTGGTAAAAATCTGCTAAGTCACATGTTTGGTAAGATTCTTGTCCATTAAAAAGTAGCAGCTGTTTAAAAAAGCATCTTATATGCGAATACGTTACACATATGGTCATTATACATATATATCAAATAAAAAAACTATCAATTTTAATATTGCGTTTGAACTAAAGAGTAACGATGTAAAATTTACAATTAATAGTATTATTAATACTCCACCGATAATTCCCTTAGCGACTTTTACTATAATTGTCTTTGTTTTTTTTAATCATTTTTGTTTAATCATTAAATGGTAAAACATCTCACTAGCATACGTTTATTTACAAGACCCATTCGGGAAACAGTCAGTTCATTGTATAAAATTATCACTCGCGACATGGCACGTAGGGCCTGGCGGCTCGGCAGGCCCGAGGCCGCGGCCGGCGCCGGCCTGGGGACCGAGGCCTGAGGCCCGGTGGCCTGGGGACCGAGGCCCGGTGGCCCGGAGGCCTGGACGCCCGGACCACTAGTCGCCGGGGTGCTCGGGGCACGATCTGTTCACTTCAAACCATTGGTCTATACATCTGGAATAGAGGAAATACAACTAATTAGTGTTCAATTAAGTAAGTCAACAAATTGTAATGTATAGATACACTGTAAATGGAAATATTATTCCCAAACAAAATATTTGTATCCTATTTTAGGCATTCTTTTTTTAAAGGTGCCTATTGTAAAAATTATTCTTAGGGGCAGCGCAGACGACAGACTATCCGTGACGCACTTTTTTGCAATTATATGCAAACACGACGCGCAAAAATCTGTCGCGAATAGGTATTTCACGCACACTCAACGCACACGACGCACATCTTCGATCATTCTGTCGGCAGACCTAGGCGCTCTTTTTAAATGTCTCAGACGCAGACACTATCGCACAAAAAGTCTGTCGTCTGCGCAGCCCCTGTTTATTACTATAGTGCACCTTTAAAAAAAAGATGCCTATGTAGGGTACAGTAAGTACCCATATTTTTTCGTTAATTAAAAAAGGCTTTGGGTTTGCCGAGTAGCATGACACTTTATAATAGGCAACTACCAAAGTGAGTACGGGTACAACATAAGAGTACTTCAAGACTTCGTATCGCATCGACGTTAATCTAGGTTCTGTGGAAAGGCGATAGGTCAAAAAGGCGTCTATCGCAACCTAGATCCCGACCCTCGAGGGTCGAGTCTTATCGCCCTTTGTCGAGGCCCTCGATACCACAGGGCTGCTACAACAAAAGGGTTGAGTGCATTTGACGACCTGTTTGGTGAACGATGCCTCCGGTCGCAGGTTCAATTCCCGCACAGTACAAACATTTTGTTGCATGAACGTGTCTGTTTGTATTAGTCTGGGTGTTTATTATGTTTGGCAGTATACGTTTGGCCTTTAGATTCAAGGGATTGTTGAAAAATTAGACATTATTGTGGATTCGTGTTATATAGAAAGGGCGTTTCTCAATACGGCTGCAGTTTTTTCTGTGAAGACTTCAGTGAAGACAAGGTTTTTCAATGACAACCACAGCAATGTTTTACTTAAAACTTGGAACTATCCAAAAGTTTCTTATCCACGAAAGTATCGCCCCTAGCAGCGCAATACTTAGGATGTGGGACGCTGCATTCTGCGGCTGCCGACCTGAGGCTTAACCCCAGTCGATGGCGCTCCAGCGAAGAGCATGCTTGATCTATATTAACATTTTTTATTTTATTTTCTTCGAGAGAGCCAGCGAGTTTATTATGAAGCTAGCCGGCGTTAGCTTGCAAATTTGGTCCCAACGAGATCCGTATAGATTCTGTCTATCTAGAAGATATTCTTTATTGCACAAAATTCAAACATTTACAGAAAAAGGTATACTCTACAGACATCTAGTGGTTGACAAGGCACTCTTATCACGTAAGTAAGCGTTCCTTTCCAAACAACATTCAGGTAGAGGAAGTGAAATTAAGGCTGTAATTTTTTGAAGAGAGGGCCAACGTCTCTAACGGCCGTATTCACAAACGCTACTATGCGTCGCGGGAACGCACAGGTACCCAAAAACGTATAGGATGTTGGGCACTGTGCGTCCGCGCGTCGCATAGTAACGTTTGTGAATACGGCCGTCAAGATATTGGATGAACTAATGATGATCTTCAGAAACTGCAGGAAAGGTGCACTCTCGTTTAGAGGCCAAGACACATTAACGGCCTTATTCACAAACGTTCCTATGCAACGCGCGGACGCACAGTGCCCAATATCCTATAGGTTTTTGGGTACCTATGCGTTCGCGCGACGCATAGTAACGTTTGTGAATACGGCCGTTAGTCTCATAGTATGTAAGTAAGTATTAACCCACAATGTTAACATCTATTTATGAACGCTCCAAGAATGCATACCTACTACGAACTATATACATACATATATTAATTATTTTCAGTAACGTTTCAGTAAATAAACGGGCAGCCACGTTCCGATATAAATCACGCTCGCGTCGGTTATTACGCGTTCTCGGAATTTATGTATCGAGGTTAATTAATAAAATACAATTTCGAGCGGAAATGATGCTCAGAGCCATTTTGACCTTTAATACGTGAAAACAGATTTTAGTCAAAAGTCGTCGGAAATAAAAGAAATAATAAATAACCCAAGACATGCCACGCTGGGCCAACCTAATAACTTAGAACTCCGTAGCACTCTCTCTCTTTTCGCCCCAAGGCACCCTCACCTGCCCGTGGTGCATCCTGCTGAATAACAAACGAGGCTTTGGCAACCGACTGGTAGCGGTGTAACCATCACGTTTGAAGACTAATACCACCAACGACGGGCAGCAGCGTCACGGGAGCGAGAAGCTACGCCCTGCGATCGCCAGCCCGCCTGTCGCTGCCCAGGGTAGCGATTATGAGTAAAGACTCTAGATGTTCGGACAAAGTGGCGAACAACTGTAAAGGTCTATGTCCAGCAGTGGACTGAGATAGGCTGACGATGATGACACTCTCCAAATGCAATAGATAGAAGTCCAGAAAGTCCAGTAACTTCAGGAGAGCTATAGGCAGGCCCCTCTTCCCCACTGGATACTATGGGCACGTGCCCAGGGCCCCGCGATCGAATGGGGCCCCCTAGTTCTTGCCAGATTACCAAATGATAGACGATATTTAGGTCATAGGGGCCCCATGATCCTAATGTGCCCAGGGCCTCAAATAGTTTAAGGACGGCCCTGGCTATAGGTTGCTGAGCCAGCATAGTTAGTTACAGGTGGTGTAATGATAGACACTGACCCCTTATGGTAGATGCAGAGGCACGGCAGACGCGCGATGGTGTCCCCCGCCGACAGCTCCTCGAGGCAGATCACGCACTCGCCCTTCGAGTCGCTCAGCACGTCCTCTGGAATGCACACGACAGTACATATTAGCAGATAATATTGACTGGTTTTATGAAACAGTTTCCTAGAAGGCATCCTATCATCCATCATCCATTTCTAGAAGGTTTTTATTAATCTTTAATACATAATTTATTAATAATTTTGAGAGAGGTACGCGGCATAGCGAATCTTCGCTCGAATTGAGCCGCCCGTCCGGGGAAGGACCTCCACCCTATAGAATACCGCAGTCAAATGACCTCTGGGTCGTGTTTCTGCCGGTGAGTAGGGTTTCCGGAGCTCTTGGGGGGTTAGGGTTGGGCCGGCATGGCGGTGGCAACTGACAGGTAACTGACCAGTTACTTGCCCGTTGTCACAGCGACTTGGGCTTCTCTTTCGCTTTCCATCAGGCGTAGGGAAGCCATTATGTCGAGCCACTATAAAAAAAAAAGTACAAACATCACTAATGCAATGTAACGAAACCAGGCGACATTTTTTACCGTCTCAGCTGCGCGGAATACATCATTCGTTATTACGGTAATGATAAAGTATCGCTTTCGCAGGTGCGCTAATGGACGCCGGGAATAAATTGCCAATTGCGTCAGGAGTGAACTCGGGAAATGGATACTCGCAGTGAGTGTGAGTTTGCACAGAAGTAGGGCTGCACGGAGCTAAAAAAACATTATCTGTTTTTTTTTATAGTGGCTCGACATAATGGCTCCCTACGCCTGATGGAAAGCGAAAGAGAAGCCCAAGTCGCTGTGACAACGGGCAAATAACTGGTCAGTTACCTGCCCTGCGTGGCGATTATGGTTATATCCTCCAGATGTTTGCCCTAAATGGCGAACCGTTGGAGAGGCCTACGGTTGGTTGGTACTGACCGTTGTAGGAGAGGCGAGGCCTGGTGAGGCACATGACGAGGTGGCACTCGATGTCATCGGGCAGCACGAACTTGCTGCACACAGGACACTTAATTCCTGCAACAAACATACAACACGTAAGTTCCCGTTATCAATAGCATTTGTAACACTCGCCTATTTTAGTTAACTCAACACACTCGCATACATTTTTAACTCTCACAAGATAAACGTGTTATTGTGCGTTTATTTACACACATTTCATTATTCAAATTTCATTTTAATAATGGCAACTATTGCTCTGCGAACTATGCAAAGGAAGGGCTCTCATCACGTGTTATCGAAATCGTGAATTCCTTGAAGACTCTTCACACTCTGCGTCTCGTTGACTACCCTCCAAAATCAAATTAAAAGAACCGGTACGAAATTTCTTTAATATATACTATACGTAGTAAAATAAGCACACTGTATACAAAATTCAGATCACGGTGGAAACGCTAAAAATGCACTTATTAAACGAAAACGACGTTATAAAATCTTAATGTAGCTACTCGCAACCTTCGCGAGACTTCCTTCATTAAATCGTAAAATACGTTCACTTCTGCACGCCGCTTGGCCCAGACTTTGTATTTAAATTGACTGCAACGAACTTGGAGGGCAGTGAGGAGAGACCTTTTGTCAATGTGTTGTGAAATGTAAGTTTAAAGTTTTTTTATGCTAGTACGACATAATGGCTTCCCTACGCCTGGTGGAAAGTGAAAGAGAAGCCCAAGTTGCTGTGACAAGTAAACGGGCAAGTAACTGGCCAGTTAACTGTCAGTTGCCAGCGCCATGCCGGTCCAACCCTAACCTGCCGATGCAGCACTCACTTCACGAGCTCCGGATACCCTACTTACCGGAAGAAACACGACTCGAAAGTCATTTGGTTGCGGTCTTAGAATAATAACACATGTGTTATTATTCTAAGGTTGCGGTATTCTATAGGGTGGAGGTTATTCCCCGGACGGGCGGCTCAATTCGAGCTCAGGTGCGCTATGCCCTACCTCTCTTAAAAGTAGAAAATGTCCTTTTTTTTGTACCGGGATAATGCATTTACGCATCCTCTGGGAACTCACCAGTTACAAAAGGAGGGCGGCGGCATCCTGCCTCAGGATAGTGAATAGGCAGGGAATACCCACTAAAACCAGGGCTCCTTCGTCGTAAGCTTTAGAAACGGGTCCTAGGAGACCCATGGTGCCATGATGCCTCTAGATGTTTGCCCAAAGTGGCGAACATCTGGAGAGGCCTAGGTTCAACAGTGGACTACGATAGGCTGATAATGATGATGACTCCCATATCCAACAATTAGGCCTGAGAAAGATCAAGCACAGGTTCCACCCCATAGAATGCCGCAGCAAAATGACCTCGGGGTAGTGTTTCTGCCGGTGAGTAGGGTTTCCGGAGCTCTAGGGGTTTAGGGGTGCGTAGGGAAGCCATCATGTTGGGCTAGGTACTATAAAAACAGTTTAACATGCTTTACATTTTTTTAACAATCTTCCCAGCGAATGCAAACGATGTATACGATAAAACCAATCTACAACTAAGTCTCTTCATTGTCGTCTATTACTCTATGGCCAAACTCTAGACATAGACAATGCAGCATTCACTGCTGAAACATAGTGGGCCTATTAGGAAATGCGCTCAGACCATAAAGGTTGAAGACTAGACTGCAAATGTATTTGATGCGATTCAAATGCATAATGGTCTGAATTGATTGCATAAAATACAATATTCTTGGGTTCTTTTAATCTTTATTGCACAATAATAACACTGTACAAAAGTCGGACTTAATGCCGATTAGGCATTCTCTATTAGTAAACCGTAGGAACAAGTATGAAGGTAGTGCGCCACAAAGTTTTTGGTTTCGTCAAGTGTACGGTGGATGCCAGCCGGGTGGTGTTGTTTTTATATGTAAAGCAAAAGACAAGCCCAAGTCGCTGTAACAACGGGCAAGTAACTGGTCAGTTAACTTTCAGTTGCCACCGCCATGCCGGCCCAACCTTAACCCCCCACGAACTTTTTCTATAACGAACATACAGATAGACAAACAAACAAAAATTTTACCGATTGCATTTTTGGCATCAGTATCGATCACTAATCATCCCCTGATAGTTATATTGAAAATATATTCAATGTACAGAATTGACCTCTCTACAGATTTATTATAAGTATAGATATAGATGACACGCACACAAAATACAACAAGGTAACAAGTCACGCGCAGGAAATAACGAAATGTCAGTTTTGTACCGAGAGATGGGCCCGGCAGGTTTGACGCGGGTGTGCGGTATGTTAGGGACATCGGATCAGACGAATTCCCTGTAGAAATACCAAAGAATAACCTTTGGATGGGCTCGTAAGGCTTCCGTAGCGACAAAACAATATTTATGTAGTATGTTTTTATTTCATTTTTTTATGTATAACTAGCTGTGCCGGCGGCGTCGCACGCGTGGATTTCGGGTTTCAAAAATAACGGACTTACCTAAAATGGTGCTTAAATTTTCAGTTGAACCTCTAGCAATACGTTGGTGAAAACCGCATCCAATTCCATGCAGTAGTTTTTGCGTGAAACGCGTTCAAACATACAGATAAAAATTTCTCCCGTTTTCCCAACATTTCCCTTCACTGCTCTGCTCCTATTGATCGTAGCGTGATGAAAAGTATACTATAACCTGCCCAGCAGTATGAAGAATAATTGTACCAAGTTTCATTAAAATCCGTTTAGTAGTTTTTGTTTCTATAACGAACATACAGACAGACAGACAGACAGACAGACAAAAATTTTACTGATTGCATTTTTGGCATCAGTATCGATCACTAATCATCCCCTGATAGTTATTTTGAAAATATATTCAATGTACAGAATTGGTCTCTCTACAGATTTATTATAAGTATAGATGTATTTATTTATTATATTAGTTTATTTTTATATATTAGGTATTATCATCTTCCATTGTGTTTCTCTTTGAACACTCACCGCACATAAATCTGCTCTCTGCATGACCTAAAGGTTAACTGGTAGAGAATGCTCCTAGCATTAAGTTCGCCTTTTGTACCATTTTGTGCAATAAAGTTTAAATAAATAAATAAATAAATAAAAACCTTAAATGTCTACCGCAAAGCTATCGTTGATTTTTTTTATTATTCTTATTCGATTACGTAAGAGGGGTAGGGCATAGTGAATCTTCGCTCGAATTGAGCCGCCATTCCGGGGAAAGACCTCCCTCCACCCTATAGAATACCGCAGCCAAATGACCTCCGGGTCGTGTTTCTGCTGGTGAGTAGGGTTTCCGGAGCTCGTGGGGGGTTAGGCTTGGGCCGGCATGGCAGTGGCAACTGACAGTTACTTGCCAGTTGTCACAGCGACTAGGGCTTCTCTTTCGCTTTCCATCAGGCGAAGGGAAGAAGTATGTCGAGCTACTATAAAAAAGAATGACAACCGACAATCCTTGACGTGTATTTAATTAAAATTGACGTATCAATCAAACAATACGTTATCTATAAGGCGATCCAACAGTTTTCCTTAATACCCGAACAGGGTCTCGAACCCATTAGCCGCCGTCTGCAGGCAGGTCACGCGCCGCGCCACCGCTTACAAATGGCCGTTATGTGTTCATACAACACGCGAGGCGGGTTGATGGGTGTGCGGCACGGATTGGCGAATGGAAATCTGGAGTATCTATAAGGGATCTACGTTGATCAGGTCATAGGCCTCACAGTTACATCAGATATGAAGAGGGCCGAGGATAGGTTAGAATGGAGATAACTAATCACAAAAACCTATCTGGCTGGCTCGGTTGGACAATTGGTAGTGACCCCTGCCTACTGAACCAAGGGTCGTGGTTTCGATTCCCACCCGGGACAAACATTCGTGTGATGAACACTTGTGTTTGTTCTGTGTCTGGGTGTTTATATTTGTATTTAAGTATTTATTTGTGGTGCCTTCGTTGTTCTGATACCCATAACACAAGTGCTTAAGCTACTTACTTTGCGAGCGGAGCAATTAATGTGATGATGTCTGATATTTAATTATTTATCTCGACACGAATTTAGAAGTGAAGAATGCGACATCCATTCGTCATCACTACGAGTGCATAGTATAAAACAAAGTAGCTTTTTTTGTCTGTCTGTCCTTATGTAGGTATTTGCTTATACCTTTAAAACTATGAATCGGATTTTGATGCGGTTTATTTTAATAAATAGACGGATTCAAGGGAAACATCATCATCAGCTTATTACAATCCACTGCCGGACATAGGCCTCTCCAGTTGTTCGCCACCTAGGGCAAACATCTGGAGGATATACCCATAATCGCCACGCTGGGCAGGCGGGTTGGCGATCGCAGGGCGTAGCTTCTTGCTCCGGTGACGCTGCTGCCCGTCATCGATCTGTATATAGCTACGCCTTCTATCGTGATGGTTTTACCGCCACCATTCGATTTACCAGAGCCTCGACTGTTGTTCGGCAGGATGCACCACGGGCAGGTGAGGATGGCTTGGAGCGAAAAGGTGATAGGTCCCTTACATCCTAACAGTATAGTCACTGTTAACGAAGACTTCAAGAAGACTAGCTAAGTCCACAGGAGATAAAGTCTACACCTATGTATTCCTAATTAGCTCATCGACTGTCAAACGATCCTCCTTATTCCCTCGACTCAAATACACTTCGCCGTGTACTAAAAGCTCGAACGCGATTTGTATGCAGCCCGCAGTGCACCGGCATTTGCGGTGACCAGCCGATTCGATTGACTGATTGTGTGTATGTGTGTGTGTGTGTGCAGTGCCGGCCACGATCGCATTGTTGTTGATTGGACTGCCTCTGTTGACGAGCAGAAACCGCCGGGGAACTCCCAAGTCAAGGGAAACAAATTAATAGATTTTATAACAACAATCGTCAATATTAGTTGTAAGTGTAGTTTGTAACAATGTAATAACCAGACTCGCTAAATCTAGGATCATGGTCAAAGCGGACCCTGGGCCTAGAGGCACAAACCGGGACAACGCTAAGGGGATGATGAATCGTCAATATTAGTTCTATGAAAACCAACATTTTATAGGAAACGAAACGCATCCTAGACATTTCTTGAAGAGACTCACAGCATAGGCCAGCATGGCGGTGGCAACTGAAAAGTGACTGATTTGGTTACTAGTCTGTCAGGTCCTCTAGGGACTAGGTCCTTCAGTTTTCCTTTCAACAGGCGATGGGAGCCTACCACCCCCTGTGCTGTGATTACTTCATAAAAAGTCGAACTAATAAACGATTTGGAAATACATGTCTAGAAGGCTGGAGACAGAACTTTTTGCATTTCTCAGAGAAAAAAAGAAGATAAACTTGTATATTATGCGCATAACATAACAGCAACAGTTCAATACATGCTGCAATACAATCTACGGTTCTAGGCTAGAATCTGTTTACTCATACATTACTCACTATGTCCAAATAACAAATTTAGCCATACAACTTTGTAGAGCAAATATACAACCATAACTGCAACACAACTGAATCTACACATCTACAAGACAATTGCTCGTGTAACAGAGATAACGTTTACATTGCATCATCATACTGCGACGTTCACACTGCTAGACAATATAAATTTGATTAGCACTTCCAAGTGTTAATTCAAAACGAATCACAAATACTCATTACTAACTTAAAATACGAAGGAAACGAGAAAGCGAAAGTATAATAATATAACGACAAAACAGAAACGAAAAAAGCAGACAACTTATTAAGTTGACTCGTCAACAAAGTAGGTAGCTAATATCAAAAAGTTCCATCCACGACTAATATTGGAGTGGAGACGAACAAAGAAAATATAAGGTAACAATTTCGGAATTCAACAACATTATATCCGGCCTGCGAGACGTTTCGTTGATTTAATTTGGGATGCTGGAGATCTATGACAAAACACTGGAGCTTAATATAATTTGCTTGAATTGTTGAAAACACTTCCGCCAATAGAGCCCTTTTGTTTGACCTAAATTTATTGTTGCCGGGTCATACTTGGGAAATTTGGGAACGTAGTTTTCACTAACGTTAACTCTGGCATCGAATTTCTAATGTTTGTACAAAACTTAGGTATCGGAAAACACCATCCTGCTGTTAGTTCTGCACACATGTTTCGGTCGTGTCTACTTTGTAATCCCACCGGACTATGAGTGCTTCTCTTCACCTCAGAGAGGCACTAAAAGCAGTATATTGCATACCTCCCCAATGCGATATAGTGGTCGAAGCAATTTCGGTCTTTAAAGAATTTGTAATTCTATTGTAGAGATTTCCATTGGAAATAATTCTAAATGATTTAAGCCTATTTTTTAATCTTAGGATAAATAATTGCCAAGTCTTCGCAGGTATGAGGATTCACATTTCTTAGACTAAAATCATTGTGCAAGAACTGCAAAATTATATAACATAACACAGAAAAACATATCGTAAAAATAAACTCAATAAAAACAGTAACATTACGATAACATCGTTATATACTCACTTGTAGTTCAACTAGTTCGTAAGGTTTAACGTCTCTTGGAACATGTACCCCGAACAATAATTGGTATCGGAACAAAGTTACTTCATAATTGTTCCACGAATCACGGTGAGCAATAAATCGTACTTACTAATTGAATTTTTGCAAAGATCTTATTGGGATTTCAAACAATTTCTGCTATTTTTGCGATGATTGTGGAATACAATTAACAGACATTAGTATTGGACAGGATTATTTGTAATTGCTACTAGGATTTAGCTATTCGGAGGCATGAAGTTGGCGGTGCATTGGAAAGCACTTAAAAGTCAGGCCGTCGTTGGTCCTGCGTCCCATTGGACTATGGGAGTAAAGAAAGAAGAAAGGCACTTGCGTTTGCGCAAGCATTTGTGCACTCTAATATCTCCTGTCTACTCTACTATATTTTGTGTATACCCGAAAAACTCGGCTAGTCTCATTAGAGATTGGCCTGTACGAGTATAACCGAAAACTGGTCAAGAGAGTATAATCATTGGAGAGAATAGAATAAATGTTTCAAGGCGTGAGCAAGAACTTAACAATTGCAGCAAAATAGGATTACATTGCATCTATTACATAAGCAAACGTATGTAAATAGTTGGAAATTACCTAATTAGCACTTTCTTTGTAGTCGGTATTCCGTCTTTACCTCTACAACTCGTGTTAATTATACACGCGTGGACTAACTTAACGAAGAAGTTTTCAACCACTATCCTGTTTTGTAATCAACTTTACTAAAACGTAATGGAACGAACTGAACATGTATTTATTATATTAGCCAGTCAAAGTGACGTCGTGCAGGAACTTAATGACATGAGTGACGTACAGGGTGGTGGAGGTGCTGGCTGGTTCGTGGACTCACGAAAGAATGGAAATTGATTCAGCGACGAGAGCTGATGATGAGCAGAGTGTGATACGGATGTTAAGCAGAATCAAGTCCGAAGATTGTGAACGATCTACAAACCATATGCTTGTCGATCTAAAACACTATGACAGCTTGCATTATGACATCTTTCACGTTTCTGTCCGTTTTAAAGGGGCTTGGAATGCAGAAAAACTTTAGGATTTAGCACGGGAAAAATTCTACACTCGGGTGGGTGTGTAGAGGAATTATTCGCCAAATAAAACTAGTCGAGAATTTGTTTTGAGTTTAGAGGTATCTCAAATCCAGTATAATAGTAATAATTATTTCCAGAGTCCCATGTACGTCCTGGTCATCATCAGCGCCTTGCTACCTCTCAGCACCGCCTTCGTGAACTGCAAGATCGCGTGCCAGCGCTGCAGCAGGAGCGAGGGAGTAGACCATCAGGTCATAATTATAATATTCTTTCGATTTTTCTTAACTGTGGTAACAACAGTTCATTTCCTTGGAAATAAATCAATCAAAAGAAAACGGAATGAAAAATTGGAGGTGGATTCTGAATTTGAGTTTGTGCCTTAGAACTTATACAGACATCCCTGATCCCACGTCGTCAAGAATGAAAAAAAAACAACAGTTTTCGAGAAATCCAGGCTTGTAAGTGAACCACCAAAAGTTTCAAAAAAGATTCAAATTTGAAATTTCACACACTTATGGGTTATTGAGTAATAAAAAATTGCAATATTGTCCGTTATTCGTGGTTTCCACTGAAAACCATCATTATATATATGGCATACAAACATTTGCTATAATATTTATGCTGAGTGGAACTAGATACCATTGGTCTGCACTCTATGTATTCTCATTTTAACAACGAGCCTAAGTTGCCAGACAAAATAAATACCGCGTTCTTAACATTATTACTTTACGTATCCGTAAGCTATTTCTGTAATATTACATCAAGTACAATACGTTGAAAATGAATTCATACTACGCAATTCAACCAATCCAATCGACACTTACTCGGCCCTTATGCAGATATCAGTAGTAAAAGACGGGCCGTGGAAAATGGATTACGATTCTAACATTCCAATAAAAGGGGCGATGTATAAAATGTTTGAGAGGCAGGCTCGAATCATTCAAGTTGTGAACTGCGTATATCATACAGGATTATTTTTATTTGATACTATCTCTTGTCTGCGTCTATATCAGTTCGGGAGCAGTGCTTTTTCGAAATAAAACGACCTCTTTTCAGTAGATATGTTTTTAGTTCAAAAGGTCTGTCTGGCTGGTATAAAGCGGCGAAATGTTATGTACTATATGTTATACTTATATACTATGAAGGCGTTATTTAAGATAATATTATACTAAGACGGCCTGCATAAATGCCGCTATACGCCATATTTAAACGTGATTGCAAAATTTCAAGAAAATTGGTTCAGTAAATAGACATAAAACAAGAAGAGATAACAAATACAACATACAAACGATATCACATTAGTAATTATAATATTGGAAGAGATAGGGATTTTGTTGGCAATAAGATAAGAGAAGAGCTAACAAAGAAGTTAAGCAGAAGTTCTTTAAAGTAGAATTATATTCATTGACAAGATCGATCAAGGTGGCGAACATTAGGAGAGGCCTATGTCCAGCAGTGGACTGATACGGGCTGATGATGATGATATTCATTGACAAGATCCTTGGCTAATCTCTAAGGCCCATGCTTTAGGGATAGGATGACAATAGTAAAAGAAGACTCTGCAGTTCGGCAAACCAAGGAAGTTTACATCCCTCGGTGAATCATTCAAAGATTTATGCTTGAACGAATCGCATTCTTGGTGCACAGAAACATCAGTTAGCAATGAGTCGGTATGGGGTAATGAATGGTAAAACGCTGGCAGCGCTCCCAGACGGCGGGACATAAATTTTAAGGGCACGGCTGTACAGGAAAACATCCACTCCACTTACACGAGATTGACGTCATTTCGCTGTATAACTGAAGCTGTATTACAGGGGAGTGGAAAATATTCACTGTAGCTAGTGAAATTACTGTTTCAAGTAACGTTTCGAATATGGAATAGAGAATGCTCCATTCCATATTCTGTCACATGAAACGGACAATTCCCAATCCATGATTCACAAGTCTTCTAATGATCTTTACTTTCTGACATTTTTGCGGGTGCAGTTACTCGTATTTATGTGACGCACTAGATACTAGATGGATTGTATACGGGACAATGTAAGAAGGTTTTTTAAACTATGTGAGCTCTTTCCAGAGCATCGTAACATTTTTGGATGTCCTGTCCCGGTTATTACACTAACGTTTATCTTTCATATCAATGGCAATTATAATGTACTAGTTACTGCCCGCGGCTCTGCCCGCGTGGGCATTCACGCGAATATTCGTATAAAACATATAGCCTATGTCTTAATCCAACGTATAAACTATATTACTGTAAAGTCTCATTAAAATCCGTTCAGTAATTAATGCGTGAAGAGGAACAAACATCCATCCATCCAAACAAACTTTCGCATTTATAATATTAGTAGGATAGTAGGAAGTAGGATAGTCTAGAACTGTCTTAGCGACGCGAACACCGCCATCGGTCGCCTCAAATGTTACATTGCTCCAGACTGATCTATCTTTCATTGGCCTCAGATCCTGGAGGTATACTGCGCGATGTGCAAGGAGTGTAAGGACCGGAGGCGCGAGAGAATGAAAACGTCAGAAGCCCTGGACTCGCTTCTCAACAAGACAATGAGCCATCAGAGTGAACAACGAGAACCAGTCAAGCAGAATCATAATCGGCACAAAGGTAAGAAAGAAAGAATAGGCTATTATGGCTAAAATGGTAATTAGTCCGTCTTTTAGCTTATTCAAAAATAAAAGACACGTATTTTTTTATTTGTAAATTACACTAAAAATTACAAAGTTATAGCCCGTTATAATTACGCGTGACGTCACTCGGTGAGGCATTTTTACGGGAGCGAGTGACGTCAAAGACTCCCACTCCTAACGTTTGATGCCTTGTATCTTTGCTATTGTTAAATTGAATGAATATAAGGAAAAATACGTGTCTTTTATTTTTGAATAAGCTAAAAGACGGCATAATTACAACTTTTAAGCCATAATAGCCTATTAATGAAAAAAAACCATCATCACATTATTAAAAAATACATTAGCAAAGACCACGTGTGATCTATTTATCAGAATCAAGATACTTCTGAAATCGAAGGACAAGTAATTTAATAATTTGTTCACATACCCTTACCTAGTCATAACATATGCGAACGTATTAGAATTATGACTAGAAAGTATTTTCCTGTTCTATCCCATGCTGTTTATACATTCCCGCTAATTATTTTTGCACAATAACAATTTAATGGCTTTTTCCTCCTGATGGAAAGGTATAAAATCAAGCATAAGCTTTGAGAACGAAAGAGAAACCTCACTTCAGGGATGTAAGGGAGCGTCCTGTCATCTTTTCGCCCCAAGATGAGACTCATTCAAGAAGAGGTCATTTGGCTGCGGTATTCTATAGGGTGGAGGTCCTTCCCCGAACGGGCAGCTCATTTCGAGATTACCTATGCCCTACCTCTCGCGCCCTAATCTTCTAACCTCGTCTTTCAGCAGTCAAAAGGCAGGACGAGGAGTCAGAGGACTGCCCGACGCCCCCGCCCTGCGAGTCCTCCAACGAGGAGTACGTGCCCATCAAGCTGACGGCGACGTCTCCCCCAACCACCACCACCACCACGACCACGCGGCGGCCGACACCGTGTCCGGTTGTCGAGAACACTTGCAGGTGAGAATACTTATTGATCAAACAAAAGACAGGATACGAAAGGAGAACATGACAGGCACGACAGGTAATGATGGAAAGGAGGTTGAAAGAAGAAACACACAAAAATATAGAAAAAGGCCCCTTGAATCTAATTTTGCTGATGCGGAGTCGGCTTAGATATTCAGCAGGAGCCCTGCTGTTCGAAGCTTGATGGTTCACAAATATGGAACAGGGTAATCTCAGTTTTAATGGAAACGAGATCATCAAAGCTATGACCTGTATCTATACTAAAAATGGACTTAGACTGCTTCTGCCCTGATTTGGTATAGTGGTTGCAAGACTAATCTGTGCTTTCATTACTTCTGTGCTACCCGAATCCCTGCAAGTTGCTGCCTACTGTCGACACAGGGGGGTATATTGTGTATGCCCTCCCATTCTGAGAGATGTGAGTCGCACACACCAAGCAGACTACCCCTGGATTCGGCGAAAGTGACTAATGATTGCCCTTCTTTAAAAAAAGGAACCAAATAGACATACGGTTTAAAATTATTGCTCTGTCTTTAAAGGTGTTTACACACCCGCTAAAGCGATCAGTGGACGAACGTAAGGCAGTGGAACCCTACCGGTTAACAATAGTACAAAATAATTACATTCTAGGAGGAAAAAGAAGACGACACCACAAGCGTGCGTCCCCTGCATGCCGATGTGCGTGACCCCGTGCGTGCCGGCGTCCCCCGTCCCCGCGCGCGCGACCGCCGCCTCCCCCACCACCAACGGCTTCTACTACGTGTACGTGGGGGTGCCGAAGAACTTAATCAGCCACAAATAAGAACCTTTATCCGACAGCCCTGAAACATCCGCTGCTGAACGTAGGCCTCCTTTAATTCCGCATTTTTCTATCCCGGAGTTTCAACCAATGCCAGCAGTTCGTCTAAGGTTATCAGACCAACGTGTTACGGGTCCTGCACCACTTCTGCCTAAGGACGGAGTCCACTCTAAGACTCGTCTGCTCAACCGATTGTCGGTTCTACGGCAGACAAGACCAGCCCACGGCCACTTCAACCTTGCAGAAAGAAGCTTTATACTCGATGACGATTAATTTTATCTGGGAAATTAATTAGATTTCTTTTTTATGTGAACAATGTGTCTTTTATTTTGTGCTATTGCGTATTAGGCTAGAGTTCATAGAGATTGAGAAAGAGGGAGTTGTGTCCATATTGCAAAGTCGAAACAGGAAAGTATTGCGACTAAAGCATTTCACGGATGTTTTGCAGAGTGTACGGTAAAAGCTACGCACTGCGATGGCCTACCCGCCTGCCCAGCGTGTCGATCATGGGTTCCCCAGATGTTTGCCCTAAGTGGCGAACAACTGGAGAGGCCTATGTCCAGCAGTGGACTGCAATAGGCTGATGATGACGGTAGTCGCCGGCAAGGCGAGTAAACCCGACCACCGACTGTAAAGCTAATATGTAATTTATTAGAGATGCCTTGAAGTCCCTTAAATCATGGAACAGATCACCGTTACCTTCACCGGTTGGCCCAAGTGGAGAAAATCACACTAAAAATTCACCGTGCGGTGGCGACTGCACGCCCGACGGGGTCCAGCGGGGGTTGGTGTGGGGACAGCCCCCTTGCCTTGCATCACCCAAGGCGCGTTGACGGTGTAGACCGGGGTTTTTTATTGGGTATTCTAAGTCTCGCTACCATCTAGAGGCGGAGTGAGTCCCACATAACCTGCTGCGTCCCCGAGTAGCAGGTATTCGTAAATGCATTTTCCCCAGTTGTAACAAAAACAAAAAAAAATGGAACAGATCACCGTCATCGTTTGGATGATGGTGAAAACATCCTTCCGGTCACCCAACTATTAGGCGACGATCACAAGACTACCACGACTATCATCGAAGTAATTTACAAAAACAAAGCTATACCACACACAATTAGTTTCACGCTAACCACAAACGAGAGCGAACTGTAACCACAAAGGTCTAACGCGCCATTCGGGACGTGTTCACCGACAATATGGCTGATTAGTTCACCTCGCTGCGAGACATAAAGACATTTTTAGAAAAACAATTACGAAACTGTCGTTCGCTTTTGTGTAAACCGACCGCGTGACAGAACGTAGGCCGTTTTGCGTGTAGTTTGCAGTAACTTTAAATATGTCGTAGGTGTATTAACATATAAGATCATTATATGTATGTAAATATGGTGTTCTATCCTTTCATCATGAAGTGTAAGGGAGCAAGACATCATCTTTTCCCTCCAAGCCACCTTCACCTGCCCGTAGTGCATCCTACTGAATAACAGACGAAGCTCTGGCAACCGATTGGTGGCGGTATAACCATCAAAATTAAAGGCGCAGTTAAACCGATGACGGGCAGAAGCATCACCGGAGCGAGGAGCTACGTCCTGCAATCGCTAACCCGCCTGCCCAGCGTGGCGATTATGGGTAAAGCCTCCAGATGTTTCCCCAAAGCGAACAGCTGGAGAGGCCTAAGTCCAATAGTGGACTGCGATATGTTGATGAAAACGAGAGTCACCAGCAAGGCGGGTAAACCCTACCACCGGATGAGAAGCTAAAATCTACAGAACTCATTTACTTCCACGGTTTTCCGGCTAATATGGCTCAGATCATCCGCTCATTGTACGAATTCTACATAATAGACTTGTTAATACATTAAGGTTCCAATCTACGAAAAACCTTCACGCATTTTCTTCATTTACACAAAAAACGTCTCCACTATTTATCATTCTAGGTTACAAAGACACGTGCCTACGCCGACGGTGTTTAGTGCTTCAATAGCAAGCTCTAAACTAATTACTGTGGAGCCCTGAAGCCATTGTACTAAATTGATGAATGTTTATACTACTATACAATACAGCAGTATTATTAGATCATGAATTCGATTCCTAATTCATTGTGTTTAAGGTCTATTTTTGAGTAAAAGTGATCATTAACTTTAGCTATTGATAGTATGCATAGCATACATTATAGCGATGCCTATCCGATAGATGCTCAAATACTAAATAATAGATGATGAGTTTCGAATTCGAAGGTCGCATCTACATATACATTATAAAACTTCTACATTTTCTTGTTGGTTGTCCTAATACGAGTAAATAAATAAAGTAATTGATCCCGGCGACTTCGTCAGCATTTCTAAAAGTCATGTTTTTTTCGTCAATCAGCTAATTGCCGTCCACTGTTGAACGTGGGACTCCTCCAGAGAACGCCAACCTTCCCAGTCTTGGGCACTCTGTATCTATCAAAGGCCAGCCATTTTTCTCCAGTCATCATTCATCCCACCGTGTTGGAGGGCGTCCCACACTTCGTTTACCTAAACAGCGTGTCCATTGCAACACTCACGTAATCCATTTTCCTAGACGGATCATCCATTACCAATATTTTTTTGCGAATCCTTAGTTAATAGTCTTTTTAAATTAAAAGTAGCCTGGAGGTCACTGCTTTTCATCATTAGCCTATTGTAGTCCACTGCTGGACATAGGCCTCTCCAGTTGTTCACCACTTAGGGCAAACATGGAGGATATACCCATAATCGCCACACTGGGCAGGCGGGTTGGCGATCGCAGGTCGCAGCTTCTCGCTCCGGTGACGCTGCTGCCCGTCATCGGCCTGTGGTATTTAGCTACGCCTTCTATCGTGATGGTTTTACCGCCATCAGTCGGTTTGCCAGAGCCTCGTCTGTTGTTCGGCAGGATGCACCACGGGCAGGTGAGGATGGCTTGGAGCGAAAAGGTGATAGGTCGCTCCCTTACATCCCCACTGCTTTTAAAGTCAACTATTTGCGAATGAAAGTCCAGGTAAGTCGTTCCAGCATTTTAGGGTATTGGTCAGAAAAATCAAACAAGACAGTTTTTTTAAATTGACACATATGCCATTAACATGACCATGGTGTGTGAGTTTGTGTACTGTTTACTCATTGATTAGGCGATGCCCAACAAACATAGCCTTTACGATCCGCGCTATGTAAGCAACATTCTATCGCACATCACGTAGTTAGTACGTGTAGTATCGACAATAGTACCAAGTACCAAGGATCGGGGCGTGCGTGTTCATCACAACATTTGCTTAGGAATGTTAATGAACTTGCACTTATTCATCATCATCATCAGCTATGGAACTCTTTACCGGAGTCCGTGTTCCCTAAGGATATAGTTTTCAGATTTGCAAGGCGAGAGTGAATCGGTTTTTGTTGGGTGAGCGCGCTCCACCTTAGACTCTAACATCAAATCAAATCAAAAATACCTTTATTAATAATCACTTATGAATCGTCAAGTAAAAAATAATGTACAAATGTAAAAAGTAATGTAAAAATGTGAATAAAAGCAATTTAAAAGAAGCTACCGCCGTGTTCGGAAAGTAGATTTCTACCGAGAAGAAACGGCAAGATCAGGCGAGTTGGAATCAAGCGCTACCCCATTCGAATATTAAAAAAAAAGAAAAAGCCTATCACCAGTCCAAACATAAATAAATAAATAATAAATAAATAACCCAAGACATGCCACGCTGGGCCACACAGCGCCACCTAGCCCCAAACTAAGCCGAAGCTTGTACTATGGGTACTAGACAACTGATAAACTTACTTAGATACTTTTTTTTTTGTAAATAAATACATATTATACATAGAAAACACCCAGACCAATACGAACAGACATGTTCATGAACACAAATGTTTGTACTGTGCGGGAATCGAACCCGCGACCCTTGGCTCAGAGGGCAGAGGTCACTACCAAATGAGTCACCGAGCCTGTCAAATAGGCCATAGGCCATAGCCTCTCCAGATGTTCACCAATTTGGTCAAACATCTGGAAGCCTCACCCTTAATCGCCACCCTGGGCAGGCAGGTTGGCGATCGCAGGACAGCCACCCTCACCTGCCCGTGGTGAACCCTGCCGAACAACAAACTAGGCTCTGGCAACCGACTGTTCGCTATATATATTTCAAAAAGTATCTAAGTAAGTTTATCAGTTGTCTGCTACCCATAGTTCAAGCTTCGGCTTAGTTTGAGACTAGATGGCGCTGTGTGGCCCAGTTGGTACGTCTTGGATAATTTAATTTTTCTCATTTCGACTCGCACTTGACCGCTCTGATCTCTACAAATCACTCGACACGGAGTCACGTCCCCGATCACCTGTTGCCGCGGCTCGGGGCGCGGTATCGATCGGTGCCGGGGTCCCGGGCCGGTGCCGACCCACTTCGACATTCGCGCTGAGCTGATACTGTACTGTAGACGACGTTCAGTTGATCGTAAAAGGTACCGCTGGAGTGACGAAGGGAAAAATGACTGACTTGGGGTTCAGATCGTCAATTGGTTTAAGATAGCCTAAAATCGGGAAGAATGACTGGGGTATGGGGCTAGAATGCTACCGATGTTATCCCTGCCGTAAGAGGCGACTTGAAGAGCCCTTGGGGTCTTGACGAGCGCGTGAGTGGGCGCGCTTGCTTTAAGTCTCCCTAAGCATCCTGACCCCCTTTAGACAAACGCTCGTAGCAGAGTAGCGGACCAGTCGGCTTTAGAAGAAGTGAGCCCCACATAACCCAGGTATCCCCATACTCAGGGCCCTGCTGCCTGCGTAAATCATTCCAATACAAAAAAAAACCAAACCAAACATCCATGGTGCATAGTCTCTAAGGAAATCAGAGTTGTAAGGTTACTATTAGTTAGATAGACCCTCTTTATTGCACAAAAACACAGGCATTACAGGAAAACACATTACAAACAAAACAATTTAGGCGGTCTTATCGCTTACAGCGATATCTTCCAGACAACCTTCAGGTAGAGGAAACCAGTTTCACTAAAGAGATTGATAACCCAGTGCAAAACACTGAACAAGACAAGTACATAAATATTCAAGGTACATATATATTCTATAGACATTAGTTACTTATTAAGTTATTGTAACTAAAATAACTACAACTAGAGTCAAAGAAAAAAAGAAAACTTTGTCAATTTACACATTTTGGCAGAACTGGACATTGTGAAGAGTGGATGCCATTAATGTTTGATGGTATTAAAAATTGTTTGAGTTTTAAGAAGAATAAAAATAAAATCGTGTCGATCTTCCAAGAAGATAAGTTGTTTCAAAATGTACTATGAGCGAGTAAAACTGTAACAGGATGGCCTTTATAAATAAAAATTATTAATAATAAATCTATTAACTATGTAATGGTCCTTAGGTTATAAAAGGACTATTACATAGTTAATAGACAGAACATTCGTTCAGCACAAAGTGATTGCGTGCCCGCGTGACGTCACGCCGATAATACATAGTAACGAGACGGTTACGCCGTGGCACCGAGTACGCTGATAGAAGACGTTGCATGTCTACATGGTAAGGCCGAGATGTCAAGCACCAGCAAGGAAGTTGCGACCTTATGTATTGCGAGGTGCGGCTCGAATTTGATTAAATTGTGCCGTGTTTGGCAATGATAAGAGGCAGATAGGTGCTAACTGGTCGATGATGAACGGTAGACTCCTTAATGGCAGAACGAGTCCTAGTTTTACGATATTGTGAGTGTTGTGTGTAGTTATGTCACTGACTGTACGTTAATTTAAGGGGAACCAAAGATTTACGTGGACACTCACGGTACGGCTAGTCCACAAGTTGAAGGTCGCTCAGCGAGCTATGGAAAGGGCAAAACCGATAACCATTGGGGTAAACGAGTTCTGGAGTGGAGACCGCGTCTCGGCAAACGTAGTGTAGGACGCCCTCAGGCCAGGTGGAGTGACGATTTGCGCAGGACGGCTGGCAAGTTCTGGATGCGAGAGGCCCGGGACCGATCGAAGTGGCGAGCTTGGGAGAGTATGTCCAGCAGTGGACTGATGATGAAAGATTTACTAATTTTTTTTATACCACTAGGCAACAAGCCTACGGCTTGCCTTATGTAAAGCGGTTACCGAAGCATACGGACGCCTGCAACACCAGACTACAAGGCCGCTACAAGCTGGCCCTCAAAATGCTGCGTCACGCTTCGACTAAACGATCTTATTATAGGAAAGCGGAAAAATATTGGTAATATTAAGATGAAGCATCTTGCGGTGGCAACTGTGATCAGTTGCTGTTATTAAATACACTAATTCATAATCCGAAAGTATTTATTTACACAATCCAATTACAAACACAAATTCAACCAGAGACTCGAGAGAGAGAGACCGAAACCGAAAAGTAGTAATTGGCGGGAAGTCGATGACAGCTGTCATTGTCAACGTAATGTCAAACTTGAACTGTCAACGATAGTGCGGTGACTCCTGAACGTGGCGAATAGTGCTGTGCGTATTGGTTGATTATTCTCCTCTAACACTGTATGTATATGAGGTAACTTGTCCGTTATAATCACGACTGGGCTTTTTAATTTTCCATGAGACGAAAGGCACTATTCTGTTCTATATAAAATAATCATACAAATAATCAGTCTAATATACAATAATAAAATAATAAGTCTAATATAAAGTAATCAGTGCATTTGAGTTTTTACATACCAACTGTGTCGACAATATAACTTGATACCTGTGGTACTGCATGGTTGAATGAATAATTCTTTAATTGTTCTTACCTGAAACAAAAGATAAATAAAATTAAAAATACAATTAATACAGGCAGCAAGTATAGATTAGAATCATCATCATCATCACCATCAAAAGTTGATGCTTATCCTCACAGAGAGGCTCGAGCCTTCCTAAGTTTCGATTGGAATACGGTAACACAATGGTTATAGTTAGAGCGTTAAGCTTAAAGCTCCGATGATCCGAAGGTTGCGGGTTTGATTTCCGGTCGGGTTAATTTTGTAAAGGAACTTTCGTAAATTGTCACGGATCTGAGTATTCTGAGAGTCGCCAAAGTTGTATTTTTTTTTTTCATAAAAAGAGCATTCAGGTCGTCTCGTTCCATCTGATGGTAAGCGGTCGTGAGGTCCAAAAATTAGGTCGGATGATAGATTCGTAAATGCTTGTCTTAAATCTACATCATTAAAGATATTTTTCATTTTCATAGTACTCGTACTGGGGATAATACTAGGGAGGACCAGCTACCTAGTCTTAAATTAAGTTTTCCATTAAGCGATCTTAAACTAATTATGTACTATACCAAAAGTGATGACATGACAAAATTTAGTCAACCTATCGAACAGTCGTACACAATTTATTTCGTATACAAGTCATTACTCACAAGTCAAGGTTACACAATGGAGGTTATTGTATTCGAATTACCCAAGCCATTTGTTACATGGTAGACTTTAGTAGAAAATGTAGTACCTATATTATATTTGTATAAGACAATGCACCTATGTATAATATTTACTATATTTCATGCTATCTCGTATCAATTTAAAGATGTTAAGTCTTGATGGTTGGTAGAAAACACTTATTTTTATAGTAGCTCGACATAATGGCTTCCCTACGCCTGATGGAAAGCGAAAGAGAAGCTCAAGTCGCTGTGACAACGGGCAAGTAACTGGTCAGTTGCCACCGCCATGCCGGCCCAAGCCTAACCCCCCAGGAGCTCCGGAAATCCTACTCACCGATAGAAATACGACCCGGAGGTCATTTGGCTGCGGTATTCTATAGGGTGGAGGTTCTTGCCCGTACGGGCAGCTCAATTTGAGCGAAGATTCGCTATGCCCTACCTCTCTTACTTAGTATCTATATCCAAATAAGGGAAACCATACTTCGACACCAGACGATAGGTGTGCATGTCCATAATTTCAATACACTATTTACCATAAAGTATCCTCCTTGGTGGTCTCCTCAGCTGGCTGCCATAGGCGGCCGCGTCTTGTTCCGCGTCCGGCACACAAGTACCTATTATGATCCCCATGACCACCATAACACGACCAAATCACGTCCGACGCACCATCTATATATCACTAACTACCTTTTGTATCACAGCACAAACACTTTTAAACAATCTTTGTATATTATACGTCGATTTTCAATAACATCACAGCTTTTCACTTATGAAAAAAAAAGCATAGAGCCTTCTGTCACTTTCGCAGAAAAAGTTCATTCAAGAAAAATCAAAATCATTCAAGAAAAAAAAGAGCATACAGCCTGATCTGTCACTTTATTCAAAATTGGAACTGGCGATTTATAACTAAACAAAGGGAACTGGCCACGAAGAAAATTTAATCGGAAAACTTGAGTACATTTGAATATTGTAAGAGACGTGCGCTCCGCGTAGCGTTTGAACTACACTGAACTGTATTTAGTTCGAACGAGTGAGTGAACTACAAGGAATATTAAAGGCAGAAACATACTACTGTATCGTGACGCGTCAGAAGTGTATAGTTTTCATACATTTTGTACGACGAAGTTGAATTATTCATTTCAGTCAGTAAAATGACATTTCCAGTGTTTCAGGTTCAATGGCAACCAACTTTTAAGTACAATTTTTTCCAATGTTGAATGAATATTTAACAAAGGAACAAAACAATCGGGTGTTATATCTCTTTCCTTGGACACCAGGGGCTCTGTCCCAAGTTATATCAGTGACAGTGCATATGTCATTACTGACTGGAATGAATAATTCAGCTTTAGAAGCACACTTTATGAGAGGTAGGTAGTTTATGAGAGGAGGTAATTGAGCCGCCCGTCCGGGAAAGGACCTCCACCCTACAGAATACCGCAGCCAAATGACCTCCGGGTCGTATTTCTGCCAGTTAGTAGGGTTTCTGAGGCTCATGGGGGGTTAGGGTTGAGCCGGCATGGCGGTGGCAACTGACAGGTAGCTGACCAGTTACTTGCCGCTGTCTTCTCTTGGGCTTCTCTTTCGCTTTCGTTTCGTTTTTCGGTATAAAAAAAACACCATTACAGTGTGTGCCGTAACCGTTGGGGCCACATCTGTTTATACCACAACACATTAGTATGTTTCTGCCTTTAGCTTCGAGCCGTCAACGGTAGTGAGCAAACGGTAGGTAGCAAATGATTGGTTTACACAGTGACTACGACTAATTAAATAAACAGGTAGGTAAGTAGGTATACATTTGTAATTTGTAGTTAACAAGATGGCGTACGGAAGGCGTGAAATGTTTATTATTGTATAAAACTGTCAATGGTTTCACAGGTTTGCATAATTTATAATATCTGAAATTTCGTTCCAAATGGTATTGGTTCGACTCCCGACCGGGTAAATTACTGAACGCGTATTACGCGTTTTCCTAGTTCACTCGGGTGCTCAAGTTCAAACCTAAATAATGTAAAACGTTGTCAATTTTTATGTCCAGTAAACATTAGGAATTGTTTTGTAATTGGGATGTCAGGGAGCGACCTATCACCTTATCGTTCCAAGCCATCCTCACCTGCCCGTGGTGCATCCTGCCGAACAACAAACGAGCTCTGGCAAACCGACTGGTGGCGGTTAAACCATCACGATAGAAGGCGTAGCTAAAAACCACAGGCCGATGACGGGCAGCAGCGTCACCGGAGCAAGAAGCTACGCCCTGCGATCGCCAACCCGCCTGCCCAGCGTGGCGATTATGGGTATGTCCTCCAGAAGTTTGCTTTAGATGGCGAACAACTGGAGAGGCCTATGTCCAGCAGTGGACTGCAATAGGCTGATGATGATGATGATGATGGTATTTTTTTACATTTGTACATTTTATAAACATCACTTTTTAAATACAAAAGGAGACTTTTTACTGTTGACAAAGATAGCATAGGACAGATAAATAACAAACAACTAAATCTCTGATTTATCTTTTGGACAGGTACTAAATAGGCTATCAGGTACTTATCTGCATAAAATATTTTAATAACTAAGCACTCAAGTGTTTACCTAACTAAATACTAATTAAGTCTTATTTAACACTGCAACAAACATAATAATAATCTGGAAACCTAATTACTGTAAATTACGTACCTAGCAAATTTATACATAAATCTATGCTTGGTTTTACCATCATAAATAAAAATAATGGAAGTAATTATTCTTGCAAGTTGAGTCACTCCAATACATTGTCTGATGATTGTCCATAGACACATTTGAATGTAAATCTTATCAAGGCAAACCAGATGTGAGTAGGTAGGTGATATAACGATGCACTGGACAAAGAGTGCACCTGTGCATTACTTCAGCACAGGTACAAGCTGTTGATGCTGTTACTCAATCAATAGGCTATTATGGCTCAAAATCAAATAAATAAATAAATAACCCAAGACATGCCACGCTGGGCCACACAGCGCCATCTAGCCCCAAACTAAGCCGAAGCTTGTACTATGGGTACTAGACAACTGATAAACTTACTTATATACTTTTTTTTTTGTAAATAAATACATATTATACATAGAAAACACCCAGACCAATACAAACAGACATGTTCATGAACACAAATGTTTGTACAGTGCGGGAATCGAACCCACGACCCTTGGCTCAGAGGGCAGAGGTCACTACCAAATGAGCCACCGAGCCTGTCTTACTTCTTGTAATTAGTGTCTTACTAATTGTAATTAGTCCGTCTTTTAGCTTATTCAAAATAAAAGACACGTATTTTTCCTCTTTTCATTCAAATAAACAATAGCAAAGATACAAGGCATCAAAAGTTAGGAGTCTTTGACGTCACTCGCACCCGTAAAAATGCCTCACCGAGTGACGTCACGCGTAATTTCATCAAGTTGTAGTTGTTTCACTTTGTAATTTTTTGTCTAATTTATAAATAAAAAATACGTGTCTTTTATTTTTGAATAAGCTAAAAGACGGACTAATTACAATTTTTAGCCTATTCGACTGACTCGATGGCTCATTTGGTAGTGACCTCTGCCCTCTGAGCCAAGAGTCGTGGATTCGATTCCCGCACAATCGAAACATTTGTGTTCATGAACATGTCTTGTATGTATTGGTCTGGGTGTTTACTATGTATTTATTTACAAAAAAAAAGTATCTAAGGAAGTTTATTTGTCTAGCATCCATAGTACAAGCTTCGGCTTAGTTTGGAGCTAGATGGCGATGTGTAGCCCAGCGTGGCATGTTTTGGGTTATTTAATTGTCTTTCGATAGCAAATTTTATTATTGTCGAAATCATCGACTCTATCGATTGACCTATCTGTATTACAGATGATCCCCAAGGTCAACTAAATATAGTTCGGCTACACCAGTTGAAAAGCAATCAAAAAGGGCAACTACGAATCTTAATCGGGGTCGGTACAACTCGGCTGAACTAGATCGGGCACGCGAGCGGTGACGTCACGCACGCGTCACGCGGGGCGACGCGCTTGTGGGGATTCCACAGCCCTATTGCGACTACGACATTTGTCGAGGTCACTTTCAAATGCCATATTTTTTATAGTGACATAGCATAGTGGGCTCCCGAACTGACTATAATATCAGGAATAGCGGTCAATCTGTTAGATACGTATAAGTTGACTAAATTATCTATACTAATATTAAACAGAAGTAAAGTTTGTGTGTTTGTATATTTGTAAAATTGTAAGGGGTAAGTCTCAGGATCTACTGAACCGATTTTAATAATTCTTTCACCAATAGAAAGCCACATTATTGTTGAGTGTCATAGGTTATTGTATAATTATGCCCAACGAAGTGGGCACGGGTCAGGACAATATATAAATTCCTTCTATAATATGGGCCCAGTATAGGCATTGTTGATGTGTTGTCAAAATGATAAAGATTTTTTTTTCTAATAAAGTTTCTTATAACTTTATCCACAAGATTAGTACATAATAATACAGACACGTACATATACCTTAGAGGCTTATAGATCTGTATAAAAGCTATTTATAGCTAACGCAGTCTAGCATTAAAATAAAGTGTAAAAACTCCGAAACAAACGAAGTACGTCCTCAAAAAACAAAAAAGTCAAATAAACGATTATTTTTTTTAATACCACGATACCGTCTAACTAAGAGGTTTAATCAGATGTCAAGTGAAAAACTGTCAGTTTCAACAACACAACTCGGCCGAGCGTCAAAAGTAACGCTTTCGTAAGTTAAAATAATAATCCTATTTTTTCACCCCGTAATCCAGTAAACCCATCAAGTGTCATGTTCATCTTTAACCTTAACTACTCGTTACAGGCACAACCCGTCAATTTGACGCGATCCGTGACATTTTCACCGTTAACAACCACTAAACCATCGTGTCACATTAATAGCACATTTCACAACCAGTATTGACATTATGACTAGTGCTGGCAACGATTTAACGGTAGTTCTTTTTTAATTATTCGTAATGGGTTTTCTTCGGAGGAATTCACCTGATGTTAAGTGACATGGAGCAAGAGCCTACGATGCGCTCCGAAATCACCTGAGGATTGTATGCCTTGGGGAACAAAAATCCGGCAAGTATAAATATAAATAAATATTAGACAACATCACATACATTGCTCCGATCCCAAAGTAAGTAGCTTAAGCACTTTTGTTATGGGTATCAGAACAACGAAGGTACCACAAATAAATACTTAAATACAAATATAAACACCCAGACACGGAACAAACACAAGTGTTCATCACATGAATGTTTGTCCCGGGTGGGAATCGAACCCACGACCCTTGATTCAGAAGGCAGGAGTCACTACCAATTGAGCCACCGAGCCAGTCATAAGTATATAAATAAATAACCCAAGATATGCCACACTGGGCCACACATCGCCATCTAGCCCGAAACTAGGTCGAAGCTTGTACTAGACCAGTGCTTCCCAAACTTGTCAGGACCGTGACCCATCTACAAGAAAGTTTTAAGTTGGCGGCCCACCTTGTGTCGTGAAGACAAAAAAGCAGCAGTATTTACGCGTTTATCTTAGTTCATTTTTTATACATGTTTACTAGCTAAGGGTGCCGCGCGCTCGTAGATTGCAAGATCTAAACGACAATCAGGACCCACCCATAATCTACCTACGACCCACCAGGGGGTCGCGATCCACACTTAGGGAAATACTGTACTAGACAATTGATAAACTAACTCAGATACTTTTATTGTAAATAAATACATATTATTCATAGAAAGCACCCAGACCAACAAACAGCCATGTTCATGCACACAAAATGTTTGTACTGTGCAGGGAACGAATCCACAACGCTTGGCTCAGAAGGCAGAGGTCACTACCAAATGAGCCATCGGGTCAGTCCATAGCTTGGCCGTTTGCACTAAGAAAGTAGAGGCAAAACGCACCGTGCGAGTCCTTAGGACGTGCACCATAAAGCGATCCTTTTTGCCGTATCTCTACTCATCATCATCATCAGCCCTTTGCAGTCCACTGCTGGACATACGCCTCTCCCGTTGTTCGTCACTTAAGTCAAACATCTGGATTGTAGATATACCCATAAGCGCCACCCTGGACAAGCGGGTTGGCGATCGCAGGGTGTAGCTTCTCGCTCTGGTGACGCTGCTGCCCGTCATCGGTCTGTAATATTTAGCTACGCCTTCAATTGTAACGGTTATACCGCCAGCAGTCGGTTGCCAGCGCCTCGTTTGTTATTCGGCTGGTTGCACCACGGGCGGGTGAGGTTGGCTTGGAACGAAAAGACGATAGGCCGCTCCCTTACATCCCCGTTTACATCCCCTAACGTTATCTATCGACAGTCGACCATCGGTTGCCAACACTAATTATGACAGCTCAAGCATTAATCAAGTCACAAAATTGACACTATGCATTCACGAGCGTTCATCACGTCAGCCGTGTTGTCGTGACGTCATCCCTACAGAAGACAGCTTACACATTACCGCCGTGCAAAATTAATTAAGGCGCCGCAGCCTCACGTTAACTTGAGCGCTTTACTGCTCCGATAATGCCGTATAAGCTTATAAGCTTTCATCAGCATTTTATGATGACTTATTATCTAAATACTAGCTGTGCTCGCGACTTCGTCCGCGTGTAATAGTTATTTTTCCCCCGTTTTTTTTACATTTTCCATTATTTCTTCGCTTCTAATAGTTGCAGCGTGGTGTTATATAGCGTAAAGCCTTCCTCGATAAATGGTCTATTCAACACAAAAATAATTTTTCAATTCGCACCAGTAGTTCCTGAGATTAGCGCGTTCAAACAAACAAACAAACAAACTCTTCAGCTTTATAATATTAGTTAAGATATAAAATATAAATATAATAAAGTAAAGTATAGATCATAACTCAAAGGTGGCTGACTGACAGTGATCTATCAACGCACAGCCCAAACCACTGGACAGATCGTGCTGAAATTTGGCATGCAGGTAGATGTTATAGCGTAGGCATCCGCTAAGGAAGGATTTTGATCGATTCTTGTGACGTCACGATTTCGTATCAGTTTGCATGAAGCGTTTTTGGGCGAGTTCATATTTGTGATTTTGAAATTGTGCAGAGCGAGCACTGCTTGGCGGCCGGACTACATAAATTTTAATAAAAAAGTTCTCTTGAGGTACTAAAATGGATAGATTTTGAAGAAAGTAGACTTTAGGTAGGTATTACTTCGATTGAAAGCTAAAATGTGATCCGGCCACAGAGGAACACACGCCAAAATCATCACCACCATAACATTATGAAGCGCGAAACCAAATTTAACATCAAACTCGCCCAATCCGGCTCGCGCTGACGTCACAGCTCGCACGCGGCTATTTCGGTGCTACTAATCAGCTGACTGCCCCCGCTCATACACAGACGGATTACGGGGTTTCAATTAGTAACTAATGCTATTAACTAACCTACTGCGGTCACCAATCCGCCTACTAAACGTGGTCACTACAACAATTGTCATTGGGGAGGCTTTTATCCAGCAGTGGACATGGCCTCCGCCATTAGAATATGTAAAAAGTATTAATAACACTAAATAGAAAGATATGTACATCTTTCTTGCCGACCAGAGTGTCGTGACCCCGGAGCTCGTGAGCTTCCGGATCTGTCATATACCTATAGAAAAGGAATGATTCCAGGGTCAAAATAATTACATTATATTTAGTCCGTATTTTAGATTATAAAAATATATTGGACACGTATTTTTCCTATCTTCATTTAAACAAAACATAACAAAGATACAGGGCATCAAAATTTAGGAGTGGGGTCTTTGACGTCACTTAGTGGCGAAAAAACTCCCACACTTTGACGTCACGCGTAATTTTAACGGTCTATATCTTTGTTATTTTTGCTAAATGTTGATGGCTTGTCTCTTTGTTATTTTTTGTTATATCGATAAAAGAAAAAGGCACGTGTCCAATATGGACTAAATATAATGAAAGTATTTTGACCGCGGATATAACCGTATTCATTGGGCCCGATTTACATGTATCTACCTTCTTTCTTTGGGATCCCATTAATATACATGATGTTGTCCGATATTTAGAAATAAATCTATTTATTCCGACAAAGAGAAACTATTCTAATGTCACAGCTAGATAAGTTACTCCCAATACAATAGTCGGTTTGCGCGGCTAAGTTCGATTTTCCGAGTATCTAAACATTGTGTTGTCTGACACAGTTCGCACACACAGTCGCGTATCTTGCACTTAATGTTCCAAATAGAGATACCATGCTTAAGGAGAAGAATTGGGAAGATCTAGGAATGGATTACGAAGTTTTCGGTTGCCAGTCGCAGTTCTGTGCTTTAAGGAACAAAAATGTAACTTAAACTGTAAGTCTACTCTGAAGTGCACCACCGAAGTTTCTTACAACGAAGCTATTCCGATTACGCTTGTACCGGATCGTACACAGACAAAGATCTAACTTAAACTTTAGGTGGCTAAAAAATGTAGTAATAACAAAACAGGTAGTTGTTGTTGAAAGGACTGGATCTTCGGTTAAAAATCTTCGCAGTAGGTACGCCCTCAGATTCAAGATGTAGAGCCTGAGCCATGTTTTTTTTCTAATCCCATTTCTGAGTCGCCGTTTGTTACGCAATTGGTGATCAGAATTTTGATTTCGTTTAATGACAGAGTAGTAAACATGCCTGAAGGTTAACTGACGGTATGGAATCACTTCAGTTCATCTTCATAGGCACCTAAAATCCAGAGATATCAAATTTTCAGCATTGCCGACCTCCAAGAAACTGGTTTGTTGTTGCTTGAAGATCACCTGTGTCGTATTCTTTCCGAAATACTATGATAATCACAAGTGGAGTAATCCACCAAAATACTCCCAATACAAGCCTTACGAGAAAAGTGTGGGAAAATATTTTTTTTTATTTTTTTATTGCTTATTGGTGGCAGACGAGCAAGCGGCCTGTCTGATGTTAAACAGTAACCGCTGCCCATGGACATAATAATTGCCCAACTTGCATTAGTCCCAAGAAAACCAGCCTAAAGTACAACCTACACTTTTATACTAGAAAAAAGTAACTTACTTTCAAAAATAGACTCTATTTCAAATACCTAAGAATCAAAAACTTCTTTAGCTCTTGCCTATACCAACGCCTACACAAGAAAAGTTTAGAAACATGTCGCCTACTCCTCTGACCCGCTTACAACAAATACTACAAGCGTAGTAATACTTATATATAATAATTCTTATAATAGTATGCTTTTATACAACAGACGGTATGGAGCGTTCACCCTGGAGGGGGCGGCGTGACCGGTATGTGTGTCGGAACGAGGAATGTAGGAAGTTAACATATGAGACAGCGATGGCTTCCTAAAACACTTGAAAAGTTGCCAAAGTACATTCGTAAAAATGTAACGATGACATTGGAAGATCATGTCTTATGAATTAAACAATTTCTAATAGGGATAAATAAGCCTTCCTCTTATTAATGAAAATGAAATTGGTTTTGATGCCAGAAATTATTTCAGATAGATTAATTATGGAATTATAAAATACTGTACGCAATATGTTTAACGACGTATTTGTTTTTTTGGAATCAGTTTTTATCAGAAACTTTTCTGAATGGAACTTAAACTGTAACTGAACTTACGGACCTTCAAGAAGGCTACAAGAACGTGCAAGGCACATGTGATTCCCCAGGAGTTGCGGTGTGATAGTTATTTTTCTGCGTTGTAGCATCATCATTTTCATCATCAACAGCCTTTGGCAGTCCACAGCTGGACATAGGCCTCTCCAGTATTTCCCCACTTTGATCGATCTTGGGCCTAGGAAAATTTTATACCATAAGTAGACAGAAAAACTTATGAAACGCATTAATTAAAAAAAAAAACAATTTTCGGCGCTCGTCATGCAAGGCCGTGTCAGAAATGCTTGAAAGACTTCAAAGGCGAAATACATTCAAATACAGTATACATAACTAGTAGTAATTATTCCTTTAGCGTAATACAATTAATTAAATGGAGCTCATCTGCATACTAGTAGCGGAAAGTAAGTTATCGGGCTCCATCGGTCTTTATTGTACCCTAAGACCAGGGTTGGCACACTAGTTGAGCGCTAAATATTATGGGTCAGCACGTATTTAAGAAATACGTGCGACTTCTGATTCAAGTGATGAGAAAATGGAGTCTCGTGTTATTAAACAAAATGTGGAGAAACATTTTGTTCAATGACAAATTGCAATTGAAAGTGTCAACATCATCGTCCTACCTCTACCGTGTGCCATGTGTCTTATTCTTATATCATTATCAGCTTGCAAAGGTCCAATGCTGGACATAGGCCTCCCCATGAAAAGAGTAACTACCAAGTTTCTTGCCGTTTCTTCTCGTTTATCTAATAAATCTATTTTCCGAACACGGCGGTAGCTTCTTTTACATTGCTTTTATTCACATTTTCACATTATTTTTTTACTTGACGATTCATAAGTGCTTATTTTAAGACTATGTGAATTTTTTCATTTCATTTGATGACAGTTACCATTTGGGGGGATATGCCTAAGTCTCCCCGCATGACTGGCAGGGCACGGCTGTCTGATGACCGCTCACCAGACAGTAGGTCCTATTCGGTAAACGCTGTTGCCCGTTTCCTGACATATCCTTAGTCGACTTCTACGACACCCATAGGATGAGATATTGGTGGTGGTGGTATTCTAAAACCGGAAACAACACGTGTCCCTTTTTTTTATAGTAGCTCGACATAATGGCTTCCCTACGCCTGATGGAAAGCAAAAGAGAAGCCCAAATCGCTGTGACAACTGGCTAGTAGCTGATCAGTTACCTGTCAGTTGCCACTGTCATGCCGGCCCAACCCTTACCCCCCATGATCTCCGGAAACCCTACTCACCGGCAGAAACACGACCCGTAGGTCATTTGGCTGCGGTATTCTATAGGGTGGAGGCCATAAAAAACAAATGGCGAATCTTGACTTTACAACTCGCCACCCCTGCTAGCGGCTCGCACGCACATCCCAAGTTAACCTTTAGCATCCCTTCCGGCCGTACAAAGGCCTCCTTCACGCCACCGCCAGGCTATAACGGTCCACCACCACAGGGCTGCTATTACAGGCGACCACGCAACTGCTTGATTACTTAACCGTGGTCGCGTGATGGACGCAATGCCCACGTCAAATGTCGCCACGTTTCCGCTGACGTCATTGTTCCTTTAGGGGTATGACGTGGTCGAGGGTGCCTCTTATCTAAATTTATATAACTCACAAGGTGACTGACTGAAAGTGAACTATCAACGCACAGCCCAAACCACTGAACGGATCGGGCTGAAATTTGGCATGCAGGTAGATGTTATGACGTGGATGCCTACGCTAAGCAAGGATTTTGATGAACTACCACAAGGGTGTAAAATAGGGGATGAAACCCTATTCCAGGCGAACGAAGTCGCGGCTACTTTCTGTCTCCGAAGTATTTTTTAATAGAAAAACTTATTATGTCAACCCAGGGACCTCTTGGTCCTTAGGCGACTTTTACTACCATGAAACCAAAGAAGTAGTAAACCACAAACTTAGGACGTCTCAGATACGGCACTTCTTCTCATCAGGCCTCATCCTTATCACGTCGAAGTGCTAGTAGAAAAAATGTTGTGAATCTATTTGCAGAAATAAATTATTTTATTTTTATTTTAACACAACAAGACACCGAAGCAAATGAAAAATTCTCCATATCGCCTAACACATTATATTTATGAGCCACCTACAAATGGAGTCTTCTGCTGACAGCGAAATGAAATTCCCTGAGGAGACTCGACACACATACCAGCCATAGCGGCCCGGTGTCTAGGGGGTCTTCCGCGGTATTTGCTCGTGAGCATTTTGCATTCGTACCTTTTGTATCTATGTATACCAATCGATGCAATCGATTTGAAACTGTAAAAAACAAAACAGTGAAAATTTCCCGATTAACATATAAATCACTACAGTATTGACTGATAGGAAAAGGTAAAAGTTTGTTAACATAAATGGAGGTGAGTGGTGGCTTGGCAACGCTTTGTTATTATTATATTAATCATTATTCATGGGATTTGGATTCCTGGAGTATAGTGAGTGTAGTTTTAAGTCAACAGGGATGTTTCCAGGGTCAAAATAATTAGAATAGAATAGAATAGTCTTAGTAATTTTTGGTCTAATTTACAAATGAAAAAATACGTGTCTTTTATTTTTTAACAATCTAAAAGACGAACTAATTACTTTTTTTACGGCAACAGGCCTATATTGTATGGTGTGCTTTAAAGAAAATTAACAAATATATTCTTCATTCAGCAATAGATCTATTGCAATAGATAAAGAAAACTACCCATGAGTACTACCTAATGTTTAAGAGCTTACAGCACGCTAAATTATGAAATAAAGAATATTAATATATGGACCGGACAATTAACACAATCCATACAAATTACCTAAGGCGTAGCTAAATACCACAGGAGCGAGAAGCTACGCCCTGCGTTCGCCAACCCGTCTGCCCAGCATGGCGATTACGGGTATATAGTGATGTTTGCCTTAAGTGGCGAACGACTGGAGAGGGCTATGTCCAGCAGTGGACTGCAATGCCTGATGATATAAATTTCCTGATCTTACCTAGGGTTATGCTTACTACCATAAACAACCAGAACTTTCCCAGAACAGCAGGAAAACACTTTTGTCTTTAAGTGGCGAAAGTAAGCAAAATAATGATGTCCAAAAATAGCCCCCTAACACCATAACAAGACATTACAGATATTTGACAAACAACGGCGCACCATGAACCGCTAACGGTAACCACTCGCCACAGTCGTGACGTCAACGAGTAACTAGCTCATAGGTTACCAAACTTTTGAGTTACCATCTTTAATATGATAATCAAGATGGCGGAACCAATTTTTTTTATGCAAGAGACGAGCAAATGTGATGCCTGATGGTAAGCAGTCGACACCGCCCATAGACACCCGCAACTCAAATCGAGTTCTGGGGTCGTTGCCTGCCTTTTGAATAGGAGAACGAAAGAGAAGCCCAAGTCGCTGTGAAAACGGGCAAGTAACTTCTACGATTTCATACTTTCATAAAAAATTGTACACTCAAAAATTCCAAAATTTTCTACGTACAAAGGGGCCCCACCACTTTGACGTCAAAAGGCGGAAGCGCACATTATGGTGACTAAACGAATAAAGATTCTTTGTTATTTGAATATACTATGCGTTGGTCGTCTAACTCCTTTTACATAACGCCCCCATTTGCCTTAGGACCCACAATCACCCATTAGGGGCACTACCTCGAGTTGACAACCTATGAAGGTATTAATGACGTCACACATGTACAGGGAAGGCTCTTTACTAATGAAGCTCTATTGAGTTTGTCCGTCTATTTATATCTAGTTACTCAGAATACGTATCATTACACCAAATTTTCTTCTAACTAAGCAATTCTCTTGATATTCAGAATTTTCTAGGGTTCTCCTCTGAAATTGAAAAAGAAATAAATCCCCAAAATCCTATAGTATAAGCTTTTAGTCTGTCAAAACCATTTATTCTTGAAAATATGTGGACGAATAGGTTAAAATACTTATGTAAATCATTGAAGCTATGAAAAAATTAAGCTTATAAGTCTACGCAACTAGAATATTATTTTTTTTTTATAAAAAGAGCGTTCAAGATGACTTCACTCCACCTGACAGTAAGCGGTCGTGAGGTTCAAAGGTTAGGTCGATAGGTAGACTCTCACCCTGAAATAATCAACAATTTGACGGTTATTTTAAAACACTGGCAACAAATCTTACAAGACAAGTAACTTAAAAGCCCCAAATGTCATCAATTTATTTTATCATCTATGTAGGTACTTGTTTTATATTATATCTTATAATGTAGAGAACCTTTAATGCGCGAGTGACTAGTATTTGGCCGGTATTTTCACAAGTGGAATCATATATCATCACGATAATAAATGTGTTATACTTTTATACAATTTGTAGTACCTTGCTTATTTTGATAACCACAACACACAACAACTTCTACTTAATTTGGGATAGGGACAATGTACGCTATTTTGTTTAATATTAATAGTATTCGGTTCGAATGCCAATCAAGCTTAACGAATAATGAACTTGTCAAACTATGAGCGAATCAATATTTGATAATGCATTTACAAAATTGTTTTTGTTTCAATTTCAACAAAGACTATCGGTTTTTGTTACAATAATATGAACTTCAACTATATTATATTCTCTCGGGCTTCAATTTTCGTGGTAGACTTCATTCATTATAGTAATATTGTTTTTTGAACCTATTATAAATCAGTAAAGTACAAATAATTATAATAACAGTTACATAACTTGGTAACCACCAACTGTCTGATGCACCAGACTGGCTCGATGGCTCATTCGGTAGTTGGCTCGATGGCTCATTTGGGTTCGATCCCCGCACAGTACAAACATTTGTGTGCATGAGCATGTCTGTTTGCATTGGCCAGGGTGTTTTATCTATGTATAATAGAGTTGTCAGGAGAGTTGACCTGTACACCTAGGTTCATGTCAGTTTAATTAACTTCATTAATATATTTTCGGCACATAACAAAACTGACTTCGATAATTTGGAAACTTCAAAGGACCAACTAGGAAGTACATACACCCTTTCGAACAAAAAAAGAATTTTCCAAATTGGTTCACACTCTCGTAGATATGTGGTAACATGTACAATAAAAAAAACCTGTCTGAATTGAGAACCTCCTCCTTTTTTTGAAGTTCGGTTTACAAAAGCAGAAATAAAATGAAACATTTTTGTGCGTCAAAATGACGATACAGCATCCTTGTATTTGGAGACTCAGCTGTTTCAAAACAAGAGACCAGGCAAAGTACTTGGGAACTGAAAGTACAAGATACCAGCTTACAACTTTTAACAAGCGCGGTGCCTACATAGCCCAAAGTTTGAGTAATAATAAACATAATAACAAATTAATGTTATATCTAATACCCTATTTTTACAAAAGAAGGGACTGGTTGAAGTGTATGTCTGTATGTGTGTGGGCTATGTAGTAGCTCACGGCTTAAACGATTTTGATTTCGTTTTTTTGTTTGAAAGTTCATTTAATCGAGTGTGTTCTTAAATGTTTGTAACCTCGTGAGTTTTTAGGATGTCATAATAGTTATATTTGTTAAAAAAGTATTAACATTGAATCTATACTACCTAATTAAGTTTCCTACTTTTAAGTCAACTGTGCTTTGTTGTTACACACCAATAAAGAACGGA